>ML832680.1:26083-52126 GCA_009831015.1 Picea engelmannii
CACCCTATATCGAGCCATACTGTGCAACTACTGTTCTTAGAGTCACGTCATCAAACATCCACTCTGGGTAAGTTGTGCATCCTGTCAAAACCACACTTACCATAGATCATAGTAATATTTCGAATCATAAATTAAAGAGTAAGCACAACTTATAGCATACAATATCTTCCTGATGTCTACGACATCCCGGTTACCTCAATACTATAGTCATTTGGCTATCACATAGCTCATCATCCTGTAGGCTAGTTCACCAATAACACATATTGATGCAGATACATCCCAAATTTATATAAAAATCCATATTTGCATTGAAGCTCAATTAAGAAATGTATTCCTATTTACATCCTGCATTGCATCTATTATACTTTCAGAACATAACTTGAATTGGTATACATGTACCGAACTTACCCATTTTAATTTTCATGTTTAAATAATCAAATAACTATCTTTGTCATGAGCATATATCATGTAACATACAAATAGGTCTAGAGATACACATCTCAATGTCTAACAAATTCTAACTGACTCCAAACAAATGCTAAACTTTGAATTGTCAAGATTAGTTAAACAACAATGTTCTAACTACCTAAGGTCAAAATATGGGGAATTACACTTTGGCAGAGATAAGTAAGTGATGTTGAAAGAGTTCAGGAATTCAAAGTTTGAGTCTTAGTATATTATAGAACTGAAGGAGATTAAGTAGTTACCAACTGAGTCGGTATGGGATTTCGATCAAAGGTTCAAGGATCTTATGGGCATACTGAATTTTCATATCCCCAATAAAAAACATCAAGAATAGTTTATTGCATGACTTCTACCACACATTTGTAAACCATTGATTCAAAATAAGGTTGTGTCATAGCCCGAGGGACTGGAAATTGCAATGAAAATGGAATCATCCCCTGTAGGAGACAGCAAAGGGATGACGCAAGTTCAGACGCGGTTGGCTGCATTGATGATTCAACTAGTAGAACTTACAAAAGGGAAGGAGAAATGTGAGAAAGTCTGGTATACCAAGTGTAGGACTAAAGGCTATCACAAGGATGAATGCCCAACATCCGCGCAATATTTGGTGATGGGAGCACTAAATCCACTACCAGCAGGGGGATATTGTGAGATATGTAAGAAATGGGACCATCACCCAATTGATTGTTTGTTACTACAGAAGTATCAAAGTACACCAAGGAACTTATTTTGCAATTTTTGCAAGTCCTTCAGACATGAAGAGAAGTATTTTCGCGTGTTTGACTTGATGAGGGAGTGCACTTCTTATATGTATAGGATTCAAGAGGAGAATATTGCAGCAGATGGGGGTGATCCACAATATAATAATGAAAGAAGATTTAATCTAGGGAACAAAGGAAACTTTGGCAGAGGAAATTTTGGTAGGGGAGGAAGAGGATCGATTATATGTTACAATAGTAATCAACCAGGACACTTGGCCTGCAATTGCCCGAATCTGTATACAACGTGCACATACTGCAGAGCACTGGACCATGTGACAGAAGATTGTCCCCAATTAGTTGCTAAATGGCAGGTTAGAGGGAACTAGAACCAGAATCCAAATCAGAATGTACAAAAAATATCATCCAAAAAATACAACGAATGACCAAGAATAACATTTGTTACATGCGGAGGAGCTAGAAGAAGAGTTGCTATGACGAATGGAGGGAACCAGACTAATCAATGGGTAAGTAATTTAGTCGGACACATGCCAACCTTTTATCCTTGGCAAGAAAAGAAGACATATCAAAGGGAAGGAAAAGAAGTCCTTGAACAATATTGGGGAGCATCAACATCATCTACGCCTCATGTAGGAGATCACATTATGCCAGAGAATCCAACTGGAAAGGTAAGCACACTAACAGAATTCATGAGGAGTTGTGTAGAGATAATGAAAGATGAAATTGTGATGAGTATACTCTATGACATGATTGATCATTTCACACAAGGAAGGGAAACTCCCACCGCACAAAGGGTGGTAAATCAGGTACTGCACAGGAAGAGGACCAACGGAGAATTTAGATTTAGTGCACAAATTGAGGAGTATGATGTGGATAATGTCATCTTGGACTTAGGGTCTGATGTGAATAATTTACCTAAGAAGACATGGGAGATGATGGGAAAACCCAAGATAGTATGGTATCCTTTTCATTTAAGGCTCATGAAACAACACAAAATAGTATTGATTGGTCATTTGACAGGAGTATCTATGAACATAGAGGGGGTGGCAGTGTGGAAAACTTTGAATTTATTGAGATCATGGATAACAGTCAACCATATCCGCACTAATGGGACTAGAATGGGATTTTGATAACCATGCAATCATTAATTTGAATAGGAGAGAGATGATATTTGAATTTGGAGATTTGAAATTCACTGCACCCTTGGACCCATCAGAAGGGAAGAGATACATAGAGACAGCCAAAAGAAATGGCATTGATAACTTGTATAACATGATTGTGTGGATGGATGATTATGTAAACCCTGTTGCACATGGTACACTAAGTTGGTAAGGTATTAGTTCGTGTGCATTAGATTCTGAATAAGGTCTAAAATATTGGCAACAGAGAATGCATGAAGTTTCAACTAGACAATGTGTGCGCATAACCCGATCCTTGCATTGGATTGGAACAGAATTATGTTATCTTCCTAGGTATAATGGATTGACTTAAATAAGTTTATTTTTAAAGGCATTTGAGTTGCAGGTACCCGAACAACAAAGGATTTTGGCATTAGATGTTTCTCTAAAATCGACTCTAGCCAGATGGTGGGCCACACACAAAGAAGGAGTAAAAGATTGGCTGCAGTGTAGAGTAGTACAGGGATTTATGGAGTTCAGTATTAGAAATATAATGGACCCACAGATTTATACATACACTGGACACAATTCCAAAGAACTGGTATTTGGAATTAGAAATGCACAAAGAGACAACAAGATGGGAAGAGTTGGTTCATAGGTTCAAAGTCACATTTATGTTTGAACATAAACCTCCATCAATAGATGCAATGCTACAGGCTATTCGAACTAAGATCTTCTTAGAATAAGGGTCTATGGAGATTGTACCAGTGTGCAGTGCGCACAGAGCTACTGTGAGTTTTTAGGATTTATTAGAGTGTTAAAATGTGGCTAAGGAATAATATGATGAGGAAGATCATAGGAACATGTAAGTATCTGAAATAAAAGGAGAACGAGAAATAGAAGGACCAGAGCTTGAGTTTGTTGCATACACATAGGCCATAAAGACGCAGAAGGTAAACATTGAGACGACAAAGAATACAAAGTTTGCACAAATAGGGGATTACTGGAGTGATGAGACAGTAGAGAAGACTGTAAACTTGTTGCACGAATATCAAGACCTATTCCCAACGACATTTTTGGATATGATGGGGATAGCTAGGGAATTAGGTGAGATCAATATTCCCTTGAAAATAGGTGCTAATCTAGTACGACAATGGCCTTACGGGTTAAATCCAAAGTACAAAGAGAAGGTGAAAGTCAAAATCAACAGGATGTTGGACACATGGATCATTGAACTGGTAGAAGAATCGGAGTGGATCAGTCCAATAGTTGTGTGATTCTTTTTTGAGAATGTAGTCACACGATTTGGATTTCTACAAATATTACTTAGTGATCAAGGAACACACTTTTTGAATAAGACAATTGCAACATTAACTGAGGAGTTTCAAATTCAACATCAGGATATTACCTCATGTCATCCCCAAGCCAATGGGATAGTGGAATCTTTCAACAAAATCATGGAGAAGGATTTAACAAAGATTTACAACGTATGGAGAGATTATTGGGAGTTAAGAGTTCCTGCAGTGTTATGCGCTAACAGGACTACAAATAAAAGTTGACAAGGTAGACACCTTTCAGGTTGGTCTATGGGCAAGAAGTAGTCGTGCCAATGGAATTTATTCTTCCTAGCTTGTGCATTGCAATGATCACTAATCTATTGGAATCTAGTGCAATAGGGGAGAGATTGACGCAGTTAATACATCTTGAGGAAGATCAGTTTGTTGTAGGTTTCTATCAGCAAGTCTAGAAGGAAAGAGAAAAGGCTTGGCATGATAAACACATTAAACAGAAAAATTTTCAAGTAGGATATTTGGTATTACTCTATGACAACAAGTTTATGTAGAATCCAGGGAAGTTTATAATGCACTAGTTAGGACTATATGTAATTCAACATGTAACAAAGATAGGTGTTGCACAGTTGGAAACTCTGAATGGAGAAGTGTTTGGAGGAATGGTGAATGGAAGTCAGTTGAAACTCTATAGAGATGGTTGACGGTCTATGCAGTAATCTGGGTTGCGCCCGCACACATGTATCATAGTAATTGTACTATAGTAGGAATATAAAACACATAAAAGCATATAAAAAAGTAGAAAAAAGAAGAAAAACAAGTAAAAACCAGATATAGAAAAAAGGAGAAATAATTTCAAGAACAAGGACATAAGGTCTAGTGCAGAAGGAATGGTTATCACACATAAGAATGGAATTGTGCTCATTCAGAAAATAATACACAAAAGAAAAAGACTATGAGGTAAACAAATGCCAAAGAAAGAACAGTTGTGCAATTTGACATTGACAAGATTGTTAAAATCATTAAAGAATGAAAACGATGGTTACACATGGGTTATGACAAGTCATAAAGATGTTGTATAATATTATATGGTAAAAGCTACCAAAAATCATGACAGATTGGTAGTACGAGGGAGAAATAACACAACAGATTTGGTAATAAAGGCGCATTTATTTAACCATTCATCAACCATGTTGGTAGATTGGACAAGTTAGTTAAGGCATGAAGTGGCATGCACAGCTGGAAAGGAGGCACAAAAACAGTCGAAGGTCATTAAGCGTAAATCATTATGACTAAGAGCTGCATGCAAGAGAAAGAAAGCCAGAGAGAACTAGAGATAATCTGAGTGCATCAGAGCTGAGCCACAACTACAACAGAACTGTTGCAGATCCAATTAATGAATATGTCCCACAAGACAAATGGCCTCGCCAAAAGTTGGAGCTCCATCAACAACAACACGAAAATAGTCAAAAATCCTAGCAGTTACACCATAGGTGGAAGAAGTACTTGAATCTTTGGCTTCAGCTTCACATGAAATATTCCATAGAAATTACATCCCACTAGGATGGTTAACATGACACCAATCAAAGTACCAACAAATGGGAAATATTAGTTGGAAACATCACTAGTCCCTCCTGGTGTAAGCATTGAAGGATATATGCTCGTCAAGGTTACCGGACTGAAGTTCGTGGATCATGATATCACCGACGGGCGAAAATTCCTGGATTTGGCAAGGAAAAAATACTTGTGCAGTAAGATCATACCGGGAACGGGAGCAATAATGATGGAGACACAAGGGTGGGAAACAGGATTGGAGAAGTCAAGCATACTAAACCTGATGGAGATCCCACACTTCGAACGCAGTCTAGAAATTAATGTTTGTGTGAAGTTACTTCTTAGTTGTGTCCATGGCAGGACATTGTGGCTTGACCCCCCTGTGTCAATCGATATTATGTTGATTGCACAGGAGAGAAAGAGACCTATCAGAAGAAATGAAGGAAAAGTTCAAAAATTTCAAGGGGGAAAGGGGATTGGATGTTAAAAAAATCAGCGATGACAATGTCCGGTTTGTGACGTAGGTGTTGGCCTGCAAGTTGTTGCACAAATTTCAGAAGGATGAAGTATTAACTACAGTAATTGCAGTTGCAGAAAAATGTGTTGAAGGGGTTCAAATGAACTGGGCCACCTTATTGGTGAACCATTTTTTGAAAGATTGTATTGAAGCCCAAGAAAAGGTCACATAATTTTACTATGCATGGCTTTTGATTTTGATTGCGCTGGTCAACTGGCAGGAACCAGGCTACTATCATCACATGGGCACATCTCATAGAGGTAGTATGGCCTCGCGGTATGCCAACTTATGGCATATTCTCAACAAGAAAATAATGTTACATTTTTTGTATAATTCGATACGATCAGGCGTATAATCGACCATACACTGCATATATCAGTTGAGAAGGTGGAAACCTATAAGGATATTATGTGTTTCAAAGAAGGAATGCACCACATGTATGTGCAGGAAAAGAAGAACTCGATGCACTAGTGGTTTCTATGTCAACTATAGGGTGACATCAGAAAATGTATGCCTAATTTTGAATGATTGAGAAGATGGGTGGAAAACCCCAATAGAGAAAATGGGGCACCTTAAAGAAAAAGAAGATTAGGAGAAGAGTTATGAAGAACCAGATGAGTGAGCAGGGGAATGATAGAGCAATGGAGCAGGAGATATGCTTGGCCCATCAACAACAAAATTTTAGCAGGCAATCCCCACAACATGAGCACAAATGAAGGATAAGTGGAAGGAATCAATAGGAGGGGCATGCAAGAAGGTTAAAGTGCATAAGGAAACCCGATTTTATACTTTAACCAATGACGATATGAACTGCATAGGCTACCAAGTATGGGATGTTGCAGAGGAAATCATGGAGGAAGCAATAAAGAAACATGTAGAGAAAAAACAGAGGGTCCAGGATCATTTGGAAACACTCCAGCATCTCTTACTAGTTTCCAGCCTAACAAAAGAGAGTAGGACCAAGGGAGGACCATCCATAATTTTGGGGAAGGAAGCAGAGGTTGTGCATCCAGCATTAACCCAACAAGAAACCAGGCACATAACACTCCATATTGAAATGGATGTACTTGAATTTCCAACGTCTGAATTACAAGAACACGGAAATGCGCTAGGACACCTAAACATAATGGTATCGAGGATGTCGATACAAATATTACAAGACTTGAAAATAGGCTTATTGAAAGAGATTAAGAACCAAGGAGATGAAGCACACTAGGAGCTCACAAAAATGATGGATGTGTTATCACCATAACTTTTCGGGATGGTATCCAAGCTTTAAAAAGATTAGTGAAGGATTATATCACCACAGAGATATGATAGATCAAAAGGCTCGCTATATTTGGAGACATAAGGACAAAATAGAAGATATGAAAAGAGAAAAACATGATGGACCATCAATCCTGAAAGCAGCCCAAATCAACAACCGAGGCATGTATTGGAGATTTAACTAACGCGAAGGTTAAGCGATCGAGGGCAAGCCAGGGAAAACAGTAGCGGTTTTATTACGGGACGTGTGGTGCCCATAGAGATGCATCGAGGGAAAAAGTAGTTTGACTAATACCACTTCCTCCAAACCCCCGACACCAAAGATACCAGGCAAATGTGGACCATAGATCCTGAAGCAGCCCGGATCAACGACTGAAGTTTATATCAGCGATTGAAACAGCACGGAGATTAATCGATAAAGGGCGGGCCGGGGAAAACTACTCTAGTTTAAAGCATGGACACGTAGCGCCCTCGGAGGCACGTCGGAGTGGAAGGAAATTCACTTGAAACCATTTTCTCCAAACCCCAATGCCAATAGATACCTATAAAAGGAGGAACCCCCCGGCACTATTCTATGATAGTTCTAAGACTTCAAATGTTTGAAAAATTGGCGCGAAGCTTCCAGTCACATTTCAAAGCTCAGAATCAAACCAGACTCACATTCTTCGCTGCTTGACAAGTATTCTTCACTGTGGATGCCAGTCCTATCATTTTATCCGTAAATGAACAAGAGATATCCTCCAGGGAAGAAGCCCTAATTGATAGAGATTTTGACGTTTTCGACACAAAGATAACAGTCTCACCTGTATCCATGTCTAGATCAAATTTGTTGGACAATGTCAGAAATCACATACTTTTCCTCAAAGTGGCTCAGGCCTCCATCATCCCTTACATCATAGAAATGGTCTTTCCATTCCCCAAATTTGTAAGCTGGTGCGCAGAGCGATACTCTCAGGGAGAAAGAGTCATTTTAAATAAATTAGGGTCTGAAGTTCTGTTTGGGATGGTAAAGGCTCGTTGTACAATCAAGAAGACTATCACTCCCTCCTCATGCAATGCAGAATGGACCATTCTAAGTTCGAGGATATGGAAGAAAATCTTAAAGGTCTGAGTCTGGTAGAGCATTTGGCTACAGATTTTGAAATCTTAAACAAGTTTAAAACAGTGAAGTTTAGGATGCCCGCCATGTCCTATGCCACATGCATTGACTTGGAAATTATGATTAAGGAGATGATGGATTACGGAATCCCCTCTTATTCACAATGGAAAGAGATCATGTGGTTGGGTAAGACAAAATGTCACGTCCCTAGAACCAATAGATGATCTCCAGGTGTCACCATTTTTGCAGATCCGACGGGAGGTTAGAGAGAGACAGATGGTGCAGCAGAAGTCGGACAGTCAGAGAAATTGCTCATGATTTTGAAATGTTTTATTTTGCTAATTATTGTAAATTGTTTCGTATATTGAAACTGTCAGTCAAAACTGTTACAGAAGATGAAATGTTTCAGTTTCAATTGTTTTTTATCGAATTGTATAAGTACTAAGAGACTTGAGTTGATTAATGTTGGCAGAAGTGCAAGAGCACCTTTTGGTTGTATCAAAATCTATTTGTAAATTTTCTGAATCTGAATTGAATATAAATGCAAAAGATTTTGAAGTCTCTATGAAAAGATTCTAACGGGTGGTGATATGAGCTTTGTTTCCCTTCATCGTATGTATTTCCTATAACCTGTCATATCTTTTACATTTTCTTTTGTTTAAATTGGAGAGTCTAAAGGCCCAGAATTCGTCTTGCGACGCTCTCGGCTTAAGCAATTTAAACTATGTGATTCTCTTCTTAACTTATTCATAATTCATTTTGGCAATGCTCTGATACACTTATTTGTTATCTTTATATTCCTACACTCTTTTTTATTTTTAAGAATAACTTAGATTCATTGCCTCATTTAGCCTTTGTCCTCTGGAGAGTTCTATCAGTCGATTCTTTGTTTCCGTTCACTTTCAGAATTTTGACTCCATAGCCCATTGTGTTTCTCCCCTTCTTTGCGAACAATTTTATAAAAACCCCCAAACAAGCCAAATCTAGCCACCGATTTCCACAGATATACCTAGTGACACGAGAGAGCCCTCTCTGAGTTGATCAAGCTAGTGCCTCAGCTCTAAAGTTGGTTGAAACAGCTACCTATGTCGTTTGTCTATTCAGCCAAACAAAATTTACAGAGTGCTAACATTCTGGCGTCATTGCCGAGGACAAAATTGAAAATATCTTCCCTGGGAAAATGACTTAAACCTTCGGTTGATCCTTGAGGGTGACAGTAGATCAAATACCTTATTGGCTGAGACTATTTTTACCCTGGTGACTCTTTTGTTCAGTGACCATTTTCACCATGCCTTGTGAAATAAAATTCCTAGCTCCTAAGAAAGTTCACACCAGGAGAAATCCAAATGCAGAAGCTCCAATCCCTGTGTCTGACCCTGAAAATCTCATACACAGAAGAAAAGAAAGGCTGGTAACCCCAGTATTGCATCCAGACCGATATCTATCCTTGCCTAGAGATGGAGCAACTAGCATTGAAGACCTTGAGTTTGATGTGAAATTTGAACAATCCTTATTCAGAACTAAGTCAAAATCTTTTCTAGGCGAGACTATCTTTGACAAGAAGAGATTTCAAGATCTGGTTTTAGCCGCATCTGTTAAGCCTGTAGTGACACTTGCTCAAAACCAACGTCCACTCTGACCCCTCACAATAGCTATGGCAGCCAGATTTCCACCTCTCATACTGCCCTCTCAACTACATGACCTGCCTCAATATTACAATCTAAGGATTAAACTATATGATGTCAAAGGTAACATATCAGCTCAAAAACATTTAGATTGGTTTAATGATTTCGTAGACTTGGAAGAAGTAGACTACGAAGATGTGAAGATGAGACTGTTTACACAAAGCCTTTCTGAAGACGTGAGGAAGTGGTTCAGAGCCCTCCTGGCGGGAAGTATTCTAAATTTTGAAGCCTTTGAGACAAGCTTCCTCGCAAAGTGGGGAGACAAGAAAAACCCCCTTCAATTATTGACCTAGTACAACAATATGAAGAGATCACCCGATGAGACAATGCAGGAATTTTCAGCTAGATTCATGAAGGTGTATAATGCCATCCCTGATGAAGTAAAAACCCCTCCCAAGGCTTCTCAACTCAAATACGTTGATTCTTTTGAAAGTGACTTTTCTTTGTTATTAAGAGAACAAAGGTTTACTACTTTGGACGATATGAAAAATGGTGCTATAGAAGTAGAAGTGAATCTAATGGCTTCAGGGAAGATAAAAACTAATGCTGGCAGAGACGTAAAAAGAACTCAATACAAAGCACAACCTTCAACATCTCAAACATCAGAGGACAGATTTGAAGTAATGATGAGAAACATGGAGCAGATGATGGAAAGTATGGCCCTAGGAAATCAACCCAAGCCCAGATATCAAGAAGATGGTCCACCCAGAAATCCAAGTAGACTGGCTATTCCACAGATTAGGCAAACAAATCAAGGAAATCAAGCAAACAAAGAAAATCAAGCAAATCCAGTAAATTTGGGAAACCAGGTAAATCAAGGAAACCAAGGGAACCAAGGAGAACAACAAATCAGGCCTCCCTTCCAAAATAATTATGTAGATGAAGGTTATGATGGATATTTCGAAGATAACATGAACTGTTGTGATGATAAATAAAGAGATATATTTTTTACCAAAGAAGAACATGACCAGTTCGTAGATGCAAACGAAATATTTTTGCAAGATGATATGGAAAGGGTATTAGTGGAAAAAGAAGATTATGAGACTAGCCTACAAAACACCATCATGCAATTCCAAAGGAAATATAACCTACGGAATCAAAAAGTGCCCCCAAATCCTCCCAAAGGTAATCCTCCAAAGGGGAACCTTTCTAGAGAAGCTCAGAACAATGTGCCTTCTTCTAGCCAGACCAAGAAAGATTCTACTGCAAAAGATTCAACTGCGAAGGAATCCACTATGAAAGATGTTGTTGCAAAAGATACCATGGAAAAGGGAAAGTAAAAAGAAGAACCTCAGAAGAAAATATTGACAAGAAGAGAAACAGTCACCAAAGAGGTAGAAAGAACCCCATCATCTTTTGATTTCGAGAGTGAAATGGCTAAGATAAAAAATTTGGTATCGTTTAATGAATTGATCGGGAACAACGAATATAGAAACCAGATCATCAAGATGCTAAAAATGGGACAGACCTTTGATACCCTAAACATACAATATGATCACCTAGCTATCCTATTCGGGCCAAGAGTGGAAGAAGGCAGCGAAAATGAAGAATTCCCTCCCTTTTATGTCAGTTTGAAAATTCATGACATGACTCTACACAATGCTATGATGGATTCTAGAGAATCACACAACCTGATGCCAACGGTGGTCATGGATCAATTAGGTCTTGAGGTCACGAGGCCTTACAAATATTTGTTCTCCTTTGATTTGAGTAAGGTAAAATGCCTTGGTATGATCAAAGACATAGTCGTTTCTTTGGCACAAATTCCAGAAAAAAACATGGTGATGGATGTAGTGGTTGCTGATATTCCTCCAAAATTTGGTATGTTGTTTTCCAGATCATGGGCTGCAAAATTAAAGGGAACCCTCCAGATGGACATGTCTTATGCTACTATTCCTGTCTTTGGTCAAAGAAGATTGTACATGGAGGTTTTGCTTAAATATATGGTCAGTAATAAATCATAACCTAGCAATCATCCTATATATTCAATGGAGATTGAGTTAGGATCTTCCATCTTCTTCAATGACCTATGCTCCGAGGAAGAAGAAACATAAGTCATTTTAGCCGACAAGGACGAGATTAAAGGGCGAATGGAAGAATTTTCAGAGCCACAAGATAACGTAGAAGACCAGTTGTGGAAGATGAATTTCTATGGAGTTGCCTGTAGAGAAGGAGCTGGAGCTGGCGTATGGATCAACCATCACGATGGAGATGCAACATTATGCTCTTACAAACTTGTTTTTGAGTTCACTAATAACATGGTTGAATATGAAGCATTGATATTGGGATTGAAAATTTTAAAATAACTAGGTGCCAAAAGAATCGTTCTGCATGGATATTCTGAGTTAATTATAAATCAAATCAAGGGTATATACCAATAAAAACAACCTATATTGAGGGTTTATAGGAATCTGGTGCTAGAAATCCTTGATAAATTTGAAGAATGCAATTTATCGGCCATCCCAAGAGAGAAGAATCAGATTGTTGACACTCTAGCCACTTCCGCAGCAGTGTTTAGAGTCCCTATCTTCCTTGAGAAAAGTTACAAAGTAGAGGTAAAGTACAGGCCAACAGTACCAGAAAATATGAAGCATTGGCAAGCTTCCTAAAAATGGAGAACGAGTTAGAGAATTTGAACATTGACGATGAATTTTGCAACAACAAGGTAGATGTAGTCGATTTCACAAAAGAAGTATATTCTGACAATCAGATCGCTGGTAGAGATATCGTACAGCTGAAGAGTAATATCATCCCCAAGGTTCAGGTGCCATTAGATAAACTTTTTGATAACAATGGCATAGCCAGAAGTCCGAATATCATAGTAAATGAAGGAGACGTAGAATATTGCAATATCGAAACTCCAAAAGACCCAAAGATCGTGAAACTGTCTAGGAAGCTCAACCCTGAAATCAGGGAAAGGTATGTCAAATTACTAAAAGAATTCCCTGATGTTTTTTCTTGGAGCTACGATGATCTAAAAGTCTATGATACCAGTATAATCCATCATGTTATCCCAATTAAAGAAGACCACAAACCATTCAAACAAAAATTAAGAAGAATAAATCCTCTACTATTACCATTGATAGAGAAAGAAGTGAAAAAAATGTTTGAAGCAAAGATCATAGTGTCCCTGAGATTTTCCAAATGGGTAGCCAACCTAGTACCAGTTAGAAAAAAGAGTGGAGAAATCAGGTTGTGTGTCGACTTCAAGAACCTAAATAAAGTATCCCTTAAAGAAAACTATCCATTACCTAAAATGGATCACATTTTACAGAAAGTAGTAGTCTCCCAAAGGATGTCGATGTTAGATGGTTTCTCGAGATATAATCAGGTCATGGTACATCCTGACGATCAAGAATAGACAACATTCACCACACCTTGGGGAACATTTATGTATGCTAAAATTCCTTTTGAATTCATGAATGCAGGGGCAACATTTCAGAGGGCCATGGATATAGACTTTGCATATGAAAAGGATAAATTCATTGTTATATATATGGATGACATTACGGTGTATTTTGCCTCAGACGAAGAACACATCAAGCATATTAGGAGGACGTTTGAAAAGTGCAGGAAGTTTGGCATATCCTTGAATCCAAAAAAGTTGAATTTTGCCATGGAAGAGGGAAAAAATTTAGGGCATATTATTTCGAAGGAAGGGATAAAGGTAGACCTCAACAGAGTGGAGGGCATCTTGAAGATTGGCATACCTAGAAGAAAAAAGGAGGTACAATCTTTTCTGGGCAAGGTAAATTTTCTAAGGAGATTCATTCCTAATTTAGCTGAAAACATAAAACATATCACCAACATGTTGAAAAAGGGAAATGAAATCAAGTGGGTCCCTGAGGCTAGAAAATCCTGTGAAGACATCAAGCTAGCGTTAACAAAATCTCTTGTGTAAGCCAGTCCAAATTTTGAAAAAGATTTCATACTATTCTCTTTCACTTTTGAGCATACAATTGCAGGAGTATTACTTCAGAAGGATGACCAGAAATCCGAGAAACCCATAGCATATTACAGTAAGACATTGAGATATGCTCCTCTGAAATACGACATCATGGAGAAGCAGACGTATGCTTTGGTCAAATCATTGAAGGAATTTAGGGTTTATATTCTACATTCACATACCACTGCTTATGTCCCAAGAATCTTGGTAAAAGACATCTTGACACAGCCTGATCCTGAAGGAAATAGAGGAAAAAGGATTGCAGTATTGTTGGAGTATGACCTTGAAATCAAACCCATGAAATTGATCAAAGGGAAAGGACTTGCTAGACTATTGGCGCAAACGAACTGTGAACTCCTAGGAATAAATTTCACTGAAGGTATATCAGAGAATACAACAAATCAATAAAATGTGGCCCATAATTCATCTTGCGATGCTCTCGGCTTAAGAAATTTAAACTATGTGATTGTCTTCTTAACTTATTCAGAATTCATTTTGGTAATGCTCCGATACAGTTATTTTTTCTCTGTATCTTCCTACACTCTTTTTTATTTTTAAGAATAACTTAGATTCATCACCTCATTTAGCCTTTGTCCTCTGGAGAGTTCTATCATTCGATGCTTTGTTTCCGTTTACTTTCATAATTTTGACTCCATAACCCATTGTGTTTCTCCCCTTCTTTGCCAACAATTTTATAAAACCCCCAAACAAACCAAATCTAGCCACTGATTTCCACAGATATACCCAGTGACATGAGAGAGCCCTCTTTGAGTTGAGTAGGCTAGTGCCTCATCTCTAAATCTATTTGAAACATTTACCTATGTCGTTTGTCTATCCAGCGAGACAAAATTTACAGAGTGCTAACAGGATGAAAGAGCTCCGCTGCAGCTAGAATATGACGTTGCGCTCCAGCAGAAGAAGGAAGTTGAAGGCCGAGTGGAGGAAGTTATGAAAGAAAAAAATGAGGTCGAGGAAAGGGTAAAGAAAACACTCAAGGAAAAGGATGAACATGAAATTATGGCGCAGAAAACAAAAGTAGTCATCCAGAAATTCTACAAGGAAATTCTGGAAGTCCTTATAGTAGTCGAGGCTACTATGGAAGAACAGGTATTGCAAATAGGTGAAGTCATTAAAGGATTTTGATCACAGATAGAATACCTACAATTACATAGTACTCCATTCACACCACCAGAAGTAAGAGAAGGAAGAGACAAAATGGTGATGACAACAGTCACCAACATTAAAAAGATAGAAGAAGAGTGTGCAAAAACCTGCGATGAGAGCACACAAATATGGATAGACTTAGTGGAAGATCTAGATATGAAGGTTGTAGAGGCCAAACTAAGAGAATCACAAGAAAATTCCCACCAAGCTTGAAAGAGGATCACTAAACTTCCACTAGCTAAACATATGACAACAATTTTGGCACAGAGGCAGTCATATGTGGAAGTGGAACAGATGAGGGATCAATAGAAGATCCTTCAACAACATTTAGGACCATTGCAAGAAGAAGAAATGAGGGTGATTGGTGAACTAGACATTTCATAGGGTAATGTGAAGCAAGCAGCTTCTGAAGTAAAAGAGAAACTTACAGCCTTGACTGCACAGGGGGGTGAAGAGATCACAGAAACAAAGGAATAAATACAAAAGGAAGTATAGGTATCTAAGGGAGCCTCCCAAAGGTTCGTTGAAGCATGGAGGATCAAGAAACGTGCCTAAGTGGCTTGACACAAACCACATGCGAGTGTTGGGGTCCTGTTGGATAGGAAGTTTTGGGATACAATTTTGATAAAAAAATTTAAGTGTACAAGAAGTGCGTAGAGGAAGAAAAAAGACTAGGGAGTGCACAGTTGAGGTGCATCCAGGAGGACATCATGCATAAAAAGAGAATAAAGCAGGGAGAAGAATAAACAAGAGAGAATAATAAAGAAGAGAAGACAAAAGGAGAAGAAAGCGAGTGAAAAGGAAGGATGACAACTCGACATGTTAAAGATAGAAGGATGCGCAAAAACAAGAAGAACAATAGTTAGAGTGCAAAAGAAACATGCAAATGGAAAATCAAGTGAAAGCAACCCGAATAGCCAGTTAGCTGGAGTAGTCATGCATTGTAATAGGGTTTTGGGATGAACAAAGTAGGGTTTTAAACCCTATAATGTATGTATAAATATGTAATGGGTTGGGAGAATAGGGGTTGTTCTTCTTCTTCCTCATATGTTCATGTTACTCATTGTTGGGTTTTCTGATAATTACTGTGATGATTCTGTTATGTAAAAGAGAGGAACCCATGTTTGAATTCTAAGGAGAGAATGCAAAGAGGGAGAGAGGCTTGCACTACAAAATGGCTAGGCTAGGTGAGAGGGAGATAATCATGATCTATATTTGTAAGCACAATGCGCAATCCTGAAGCAATTACCAAATGCATAATAAAAAATCCAATCGTTGTGGTCGTAGTCTAGAGTTAGGTGAACCACATTAAATGTTGTGTTACATGTCTTTTGTGTGATTGTTTATGGAATATGTCTCGATGCATATTAGAGTAGATTTGTCTTATGTGTATTCATGGCGCAATAGTTATGATTGTTATAGTAATGAGTTTATGCAGTAATTTGGAATATAATGGTAATATGAAACTGAAATCTCTAAGTAACTCACGAAGGATAAATACAGACTTATGCGCACATAACTAATAAGGAAGATTGAATAAAATGATCACCTCCTATTCCCTCACTACTGTAGAAACCTGGTTCTTGTAGTCCCAATAGATACCTCGGGTGATACTTCATCTACACAAGCAGGTGATTCCGAAAGGGCTGGTGTCTGAAGGGTTTTGTTGGTCAAAGATAACTCACACCTAGGGTCTTACAACTGCACGCAGCGCCAACACCTCCAACCTCCCTGAATGGTCTAATATTGTTTTCTAGAGAAATCATAAGGAGGGTTAGAGAATTTTTCTTCTAGCCTTGCAAATATCTCTCTTGTTGTATCTCAAGGGTTATTGTGAACAAACTCATCTACCATGGCTAGGGTTCTGTGACTTTCTTCTTAAACCAATTCCTAGATCCTGCAAATTTCCATAAATACCCAAAGAAAATGGATCTAATATCAATATGATTTGTAAACTTCCATGGATATTCCACTTGAAAAATTAATCACAACAGATCTTATAATATTATGAAATCTTAGACTATGCAAACTAATTTTCCTTAGATCCTAGATTAATTAATTATTAGCTTTCCTTGAATTTATGAAATAACTAAATTATGAAAATGAAACAAGTGAGTTAAATAACACACCATCTACACACAAATGAACACGAGATATATCCCAAGAAACCCAATATGGGAGAAAACCCATCTAGAATATGAGGCCTATGCTCTACTCTCTTTTCTTCAAATATGGAAATGCAAATATAAAGAAAGAGGCACTCACTATGGAGTTTCTTTTGACAATGGCCTATATGGTTGCTATAGGATATTTTCCTCCCCTATTATTATCTCAAAATACCACTCCCATATGCTCTGCTAAACTATGGAACAAATATAATGCTAAAGAATGGAACCCTTTCTCCTCCTAGTGGACTAGTATTTAGCATATCCTGATGGTCATCTGAGTTTAGGGTTTTGGATTCCTTAACCCTCAATTAGTGATAAGGTTTGGACCTTATATAATATTCTTGAAATTCCACACATGGCTAGACCTACATGTGTGAGTAATGGGGGTTGATGTGGCATTCACTTGTACCACGGTGGTCAAAAAGGTAGGTCAACTTGTGGGATGAACAACTTTCTCAAACGATCTCTGATTGAGGTGATTTTTACACCATTGGGAAGGTCTTGGTGTGTATATCAATGGCGAGGGTGTGGGAATAAGTTCTAGACATTGTGACCCCAAAAAAATCCATTTAATGCCTCAAAATTTCTCCAAAAGGTTCCAAACCCTAATTTCTCAAACTGTGACCTACCACTAAAATGGCCCTACAAGACAATTACTCCAATTTTTCCACCTAAAAAGGACCAAGATAGATGAAAAATTATATGATGATCCAATTCGGATCAACCTAGGATAGGTTTCCTTAGTTGTGAGGCCTGGAGAGTGCTTGGAGACTCCATTATAGAAGATAGAGTTCCTAAAGCCATAGAGCTCTAAAACTTTGTGGCCATCCTATATTGGATCCTTGGAAGGGAAGTCGGACAACCTGGGGGAATTTGGAGGGAAGAAATGGGTACACTTCCTTGGGTTGCACAAGCTAATGGGGAATGAGAGGACGTAGGTTGGAATTGTTGTTGTAGTTTGTTACCTTGTCCTAGTCATTGTTTTCTCTCATTGTGAGACTTCAGATGGGTTAGGTAGGCTTTTACCTGGTGGATTCATAGCCCCGACTCAAGGGTGACCTACTATTCAGAGAACTAGAACAACAATGTCTATGTCTAGGTGGAATGTCTAAGATTTGTAGCCATATGGTTCTTTTATATAATATAAGTGCCATGTTTATATGTGCTTTTATTGATATGTATAATGCATACTTATGTGTTTGATTTTTGTTGTAGTTTTAATGAATAAGATGCACATTATATTTGTGGATGTTTATATGGTTATGCATGAGACTACATGTTATTGGCTTGCATAATTGTATCATATGCATTGCATCTTGTTACATTTTTGGTATTAGAACATGAAAAAGGGTCTAGGTATATTACAGAATGGTATCAAATCCCTATTGGGAATAATTGATTATGGTTTCAGAGAATTAATGAGTGAGGTTAAAAGAATTTTAAGAATTCAATAGGACATATTCAAAATTAGGAGTATCCCAGCTCAAATGGGATTCTGGTTGCATTAGAGATCCAAATTTCATATCTTGAATGTTGTAACATCCCACTCTTGCTTGCACTAAGAGGACTTATTATTTGAGGACACTTGTGTGAAAGTGATCCGGGTCATTATACTATTGGTTGTTTTGATTATGATTATGAGACATTGTGGATTTGATGATATGTTATTTTTGTTGTGTTTACATCGACAAGTGCTATTGACTAGGTTTTCTTGAGTGTGCAGGGATCTAGACATTGAGGATGTCAAGGCATCGAGGAAACTCCTGGGACTCTAGATCGAGTCAGGGAGTGGACTGTTAGGGTTTGAATGTTGTTGATGTGACATATGTACATATGATTAGATATTATGATGTTGATTTTTATTGCTAACATGATTTGTTGATGGATGCAAGCTGACGATATCTTGTTGACCAAAATCACATTTGGAGTAAAGGGGTCACGCATGACAACCAGAGACATTGAGGGAGAGGTGTGGCAGCAACCCTGCCACAGCCTACTAGCACTCCCACTGTGGCTCGAATTGTAGGTTAATGATTACCTAGTTTGAGAGACCCATGATGCCATGAGGGCAGACTGTGACAGTCACTCATGATGATTCTAAGGGGCGCACAATAAGGAAGGGTCCTTATTCCTTAGAGGCCCTTAGTCTCCCACAAGATCACCTGACGGAGTATTGAATCCAAGGGTTTGAAATCTACCAAATCCAGTCAAGAGGCAAGTGGCACCCTTGGAGCACGTAGTGCGTCCTAAAGGAAACGTCGCACAAATAAAACGGAAAGAGGCGAGTGACACCCTTGGAACACGTAGTGCGTCCGGAAGGACACGTCGTGATTTTAACTATGGTAAGTTAATAAACCTAGTGCCTAGAATATTATGCCTCCTTAGGACCTAGTTGACCTTAAAGTGAATAATGTAATGAGTAAAGTTTAATAACAAATAATTTTCCCTTAAGAATTGTCGCCAAGCCTAGTGAATTTAAAACCTAGGTCTAAGTAGAACCTCTGAACAAAAAAATAATTAGACGTATAACAAGAAGGGGGTAAAGAAATTCAAACTTTAATTATTAAAGTAAAAGTTATAATGGAGGATTAAATTTATTAAAAGGGTCAATGGTTGTTTTTCTACAGTTGCTAAATCTGATTTTTAGTTAAAAAGAAAAATGGGGGAAACTTAAAGAAAAAGGGAAACTTAAAGAAAAGGGAAAACTTAAGGGAAAAAGGGAATGTCTAACTTAGTAAGCAATCTAGCCTTTGGAACTTTCTATTTATGAACTCAACTAGGAATTAAGTAAGGCGTAAGTCATTTAAGAATTGTAAGGGAATAATGGGACACCAAGGAGCATTTTTAGGAACGTTGTTAGGTGGGTGAGGGAAATAGAATAAATTATTTAATTGATAAATTGATTTTCTGGTGCAACTAGGGGATCGGGCGACATGTGTACGGGGGAGGTTTTTCCTGATTAAATAAATGAAAAAGGAATCTAATGAGGGTTTGGGAAACTAATGAATAAGAAACTCCATAAAAAGGATGGTGGAGGAGTATGGATCACATATGGCTTGCGTAACATTACGCTGCTGAATTTTATCTTGACTGAATTTTCTCTTGTGGGAGTTGGGATACCGAGCTCCGACAACGAGTGGTAGCTTGACCTTGCGAGGTGAGATGGGAAGCTAGAATTCTCTAGTATTGTGTCTGTGGCCACTTTTCGGCTCGAGGGGATCAAGGGGAAAAAGATTACCCCTAGCGTTGGCTGGGAGGTACCGGTGAGGTCTCAATGGTTGGAAAGCAGTACTTGGACAGAGCGCAAGCAGGACTCAAATGAGGCGCAAGCACGGGATAACAACTTTCGGTTCTTCTCCATTAGCTACGATACACTTGTGTAAATTTTGTACTAAAAAGGTAGTTAGCTTTATGTATAGGACAATGTACGTGTGTGTGAGTTGCATTTAAAAGATTAGTTTAATTTCTGTATATGAATATCGATAATGGTGAATGTTGAAGATATATTTTGGACCGCAGTTGTGAAAGGTAATTTCGATGGAAGAACCTTCTCGTCATCGTTGCCACGGCCGTGAACATCAGTATGCATAGGTTGTTTATTTGTTTCCAATCAGTATAAGTTGTGTTTTGTTTAATGGTATTCTTCATGTTTCGCTCAAAGGAATTTTGGTTGCTTAAATTGATGTCTGGTAGCACTGCAAGAAATGTCTAAATGAATAATATATTATTGTGGTTGTTCTTCCTGTGGCGTGGCATTGACAATGTCTATATGGGTTTTATTTCACTGGTTTTATTCTTCCTACGGTGCATCTTTGGAAATGTCTAAGTTGAAGTTTAACTTACTGTATTTATTTTTTTCTTGTGATATTTTTTCCCAGTTTTCAATGCCCTTTATTCAACACTTCTTACATATCATTATTGTTATCTTCTCTTCATTTGGAAACTAAAAGATTTTTCTTCCTTCCTGTGCTGGCTACATCACTCAGAACCTTTAAATTCAACCGACTTCTGACTTGTCATTGCTTGGGACACGAGGAGCTTACGATATCCCCTCAACGCAAAAAAGAATTCAACATGTTTGGCAAACCCTATCATTTGTGAACATGCATTTCACGGATCGAACCTGGTGGACTAAGCAGTGACTGAGACCTCCATAAAGTGGTGTCTTACGTTCGAAACCAAATGTTATTTGGTTGAGCAGAGGTTGGCGTCTCCAGATTTTATGTGTGGTATTACATCTACATTGTAATACATCTACCCTGTAATATCTACATGAAATATGTGTTGTGATGTATCTATGCGGTAATATCTACTGAACCCTTCGAATATAATGAGTTGATCTCTATCATGATCTGGTCTTGTTAAATTATTTTGCCACACTAACTCACGTTTTATGTGATTAAAGACTCCCTAGTCAGAAAGATTAAGATGAAAGATCCCCAAGCACACTTAGTACTTCATGTTTGGTGTTGGGTTGAATTTTTCAATGCCCCTGGTCTATCAAGTTTTTGACAATGCACTTAATATATTAAACTATATACCATTCAAAGTTACAAATTTCAGTTTCGCTAAAAAGTTAGCTAGGCGAGAGATTAAGAGTTGATTGGGATTTGGCAAGAGTTTGCATACTGAAATCAACTAAGGTACCTGTAAACACAGAGATCTCCCTTTCGTACTTGTCCCTTAGGATTTTGTTAGAATCATTTGTTTTCTTCTTGCGTTAACCAAATAGAGTGTTTTTTCTTTAGACTTGTCTGTGTCAGTGTAAGGAGGTGGGGTCACTGCACCCGGCTTTAATTTCCCTCTCCCGCAGTTCAACCGTTATCTCACTTGGACAGGTGTAAGACCATGCCGCGCTTACCATGCTGCACCTGCATGCGCAGTGATAACTGATGCATCAAATCATGGTCTATCTATGCCCAGATCTTACCCATTCCTTTAATAACCACCCTGCAATTTTCATGCAATTACACAGAGTTTTTATTATTATTTTACAGAGTTCTATAGACACCCAGAAGATTTAATTATGGAGTGGTTAAGAACTAACAACATTATGTAATTGGAAATGTTTTGTTTTATTTAATTATTGAGTGGTTAAGAACTGGCAGTATTATGTAATTGCAAATGTTTTGTTTTGTTTAATTATTGAGTGGTTAAGAGCTGGCAGTATTTTTGCAATTTAGAAATGTTTGTTTTTGGTAGCAAATAGCACTGAAAATTTTATTGCTATTGAATTGCAGTTATTACTACACAGATATGTTTATTTCCATTAAATTCCAATCATTACTACACATGGATTTTAATTGCTATCTTGAATTCTTCAAAACTGGTATTAGATCTATAATATGTATATGAGCACCTTTCTAAAAGAAGAAACAATAGTTATAATACTTTATTTAAGATTGATAACACCAATTTGTTTCTTGCATAATGTGGTTAATGATTTATAAACCAAATCTACCTTTGGTGATATACTGACTATTCACATCTATCCTAATTTGGTTTTTCCTATTTGATATAAAGGTGATGGGTCCTCAATGTTTATAATTTTTGGATGTATGATACAACCATTGCTATTAAATTTTCTATTGAAAGGGTTATTAAAGTTGGGTTGTAGTTTTGCAACCTTAAATGTCTTCTTTTTGACACATCCCCTTTCCCCTTGATAATTTAGAACCTTGTCCTTCGCCTTACCAAAAATTATGTTTTGATCATAGTTCTTTTCTTTACCTTATCTAGAACTCTTCGATTTGATATTAGTTCTGTAATAGGTATAAGATTTTCCTAAGACCTTGTTTTAATGTGAAAATTTTTAATGAAATAAGAAAATCATATAGAAGTTAGTCTATGATTTCACAAACTACAAGTTCTTCACCTTCAGCACTTTCTCTTTTATTTACAACTTTAAAACACCATCTTTAGTAACAATGTAGGTTAGTTCCAGTGGATTTCAGGCGCATTAGATTTTATGTTTGGTAGAAGGTTTGGAATCATTTTGTTTGCACGTGGGTCCCTAGCGCCTCAATCGCAAAGTGGCGATGTGATACCTTATGAATGGGTCATTGCGCGCATTTATCGACATTCACATACAAACCTAACTTTGGATCATGTGCATCCCGCTGTGGATGATGTTTTATTTTAAGTAAGGTTGTGCTTGTCTAAATATTATATTATCTGGCGGTGCGCGACAAAGGGCCACTAATGTTCGATTGTTGTTATTTATTTGTGCCCCATGCATTGTTGATTCATTGATTGCTAAGTATCGATTGCATTGAAGGTTTGTGTTACGTGTGTCGGTTGGTGCGGTTGCATTTTTTGATTTGATGATTGTCTTTTATCTTGTAGGTGTTGTCTTGCTTGTGTCAGGCGGGATGTAGACTCCTCCTTGTTCCTCAGAACAGTCACCAACCTTGAGACCTTAAATGGTCAAAATAGATGGGAACCTGGGCTTGAGCATTGCTTATGTGTCCTGGAGGTCCTAACCTTGCAGGGTAGGACGAGCGGGTAATCGTTTTTACTCTTCGTCTGCTTGAATGTTGTATGTTGCTTCCAGCTGCATGATGTGCTAGTATGCTAGGTTGTTATGATGTTGTTGCATGATTTTCATGTGTTGTGTTCATCGTCGAGTTGCATTGATTAACTGTTGTCACTGTTACCTTCCTGGAAAAAAACAAAAAATTTGCACTTGTTATGCGGTGCATGTTGTCGTAACGAGCAAGGTCATTACAAATTATTCCACTCCTTTTTCCATCCATGATGGCCCTAGAAATCCATTTAGTTATCAATAGGAATAATAAAGTGGATAGAAGACAACCTTGCCTTAATCCTCTCATTGGCTTGAAGAATTTTGAAGCTACCCCATTTATCAATAAAGATAAATTCACAAATGATATACATCCCATAATCCATTTAACTAAAAATAGATTAAACCCTACATGAATAAAAAAAATATCTCAAATATAACCAGTTAGTTATGTCATATGCCTTTGATAGGTCCAATTTAGTGTCCATCCATTTTTTACTCTTAATGAAATGGACACTTTCATGTGTAGTACCAATGGCCTCATGCAATGGCCTACCTTCTAGGAAACCAAACTGTTTTAATGATATCACCCCTAACAACACACTCTTGAAACTAACAACTTCCATTTTTTCTATTATTTTGTAGATACAATTGCAAAGTGATATGGGCCTGAACTCATCAAAGGAATATGTTTTTTTCTTTCTTTATAATTATTTCTATAAATGTTGAATCAAAGCACCCAGGCATTCTTCCTAAAAATTTTACTTCCTCAATCACTATTAATAAATCCTCCTCAGCCAAATCACAAAAAATAAGAAAAAATTCAATATTCCATCCATCGAGACATTGAATTTTATCTTTTTTTAAAGAATATAGTACATTCATTAAATCCTCATTAGTCACTTCCTCCAAGAGATCCTCATTTTATTATCCAATCACAAATATAGGAAAGTAAGTAGCCAGTTTGACAATTTTTACAATATTCACTTGGGTGGGCTCCTTATAAATAGTTTGAAAATTCCTAACTCATACTCTAGTAATTTCCCCATAACTTCTTACCCATTCTCCTACCTCATCCTTCATTTCCCATATTCTTCTGTTTCTTTTGATTTGCAAAAGGGTGAAAAAAATTAGTATTTTCACCACCATTTTCAAGCTAGATAACTCTACTCAATCTCCACTCAACTTCTCTATCTGTCAAAATCTTCCTAACTTTGCATTCCAACTCATTGAATTTTATTTTTTTCTTCCTTGTTGAAGAACCCCAAAATATCATCCCAATGCGTCCTTGTAATTTCTTCCTCAACATATTTTAAAGCCTTGTCTTTGGATTTGTGCCTTTCAACTTCCCACTCCATCACTTTGGACCTTATATTCTTCATACACTAAGTAAACTAAACACAAGTTGGGATCCAAGAGCTACCATCATAACCCCTCCGCTCAATTTTAACTAAACTCTAAAACTCTCCCTCCTTCAACCAACTTGAATTGAATTTAAAGGGAGAGGGATGTTTATTATTTCTTGACTCTATATGAAGAAATATTGAATAATGGTCAAAGCCTCAACCACCGCCCGCCCATGATCTAGATCTGTTAACCTTTCCCATGACTATTCTAATATAAGAAATCAATCCAATCACTTTGAAACACTATCATTTCCAAGTTCGGTGCTCCTCCGGTTTGGAGTAATCTTTAGTGTTTCAACATCAATTAAACCTACCTATTCAAAATAGAGAAGTCTAAACATTACAAAATTTGGAATTTTTTTTAATCATCGTCGGAATTCGACTATACAATTTTTGGTCAAATTGAAAATTTTCATTGTTGAAATTGCATTTTGAATGCATAAATAGTTTCAACATCCTCAAAGCCCCCTATTTCACTTGGATTGTGCAATCTCAACAACAAATATTTGTGATTCGAACAATTCTTCTAATTTTTTAACAATATTATAGGAAAAAATGGTCAAAAAAATATGGTTGGAAAAGGTCAAAATCATAGCACGTTTAGAATGCACAATTCAAAATTATGTGTGCAGAAATCCCCTAATCTATCAATCCTTGTTGAAGGTCCTCAAACTTCAAACCTATTCTAGATGAAGCTCAAGTCTCCACCTATCACTACAAAGACTTGGTTAAGGACACTAAGAACAAATAACTTCTCCCAATACATTTGTGTAACATTGTATGGATTGTATACACTAAGAATACATCCATTAATGCCCAAATTATTGATTTCAAAAGCTTTACATAATTCATTAACAATTGAAAAAACATTTGTTAGAATTCCACTTGAAATCCTGACAATACCCCCAGCCTGCCATCAACATCTAAGCAAGAAACTCTGAGTTTTTTAAACATCATGAGGTGTTCATCCTTGCCTAGAAAATTCATGACTCTTAAATATTTTTATTAGATTCACGACTCTTCAATATTTTTATTATCCTTTTCAATACATAATTTAACAATCTTTAGGATTCAATATTTTTATTCCTCTTTTATGTTTAGGTTCATAAAAAATAATAATCTAT
>ML832681.1:0-15783 GCA_009831015.1 Picea engelmannii
TCTCTTGTCTCTATTTTTTTTACATTTTCATTGTCCTTTATGTTTTGTCTAATCATCATTAATTGTTGAATTACACTTAAATACTAATTCTTACAACCACTCTCCTGTGTTTGGATCCATTTTGGATCACATCTCCCCATTGAAAGGAGTTTTGGTCTCCAAAAGGTTAGAGGAAACCAATATGGATCAATGTACCTTCTGTCATCTTCTTTGGAACATGGCTCTAACTTGAGCTCCTATCTATTATTGATGTTTGTAGCATCAGACAGGTATTTATGCATAGCTCTAAGTGTCTAGACGTGTGGAAGTCGTCTAAAGCCTTCTACCTTGAGAATTTACTTTAATTAAAGGAATTATTAAAGTAAAGTGATTTTATTAGTGAGTTGAGTTTTATTTAAAGAAATGTTTTAATTAGCATTAGTGAATTAAATAATAGTCATTGATCTCAAGTGAGGTGAGAAGTAATCTCAATCGCCAATCACTTTGGATATTAGGGTTAGATCATAACTCAATCTTATAAAAACAAGGAAAGAGTGAAGGAGAAGACACTTGATTGATTTTACACATAGAGAGTCGGATCACGAAGAACTGTGATTCAAGGATATCTTGGATAGTTGGAGAAGGACTACCATCTAGAGATATGTTCAAGGAGAAGAAAGAACAGAGGCAGTCGCAAGTGGGCTTCAACAGATTGGAGCAACAACAACAAGTTTGCGCCATACATATTTTCCATACAAATTTGAGTGTGTGTACATGGGTTTCAGTGGAGACAGACACATATATGCGGGTTTTCTTAATAAAATGTGTGTACATCTTGGAAAACGTGCAAAATTGAGGTCGTACAACAAATCAAGAGTTGTTAGGGTTTGCAGGTATTGTCTATAGTTTTTTTGTATTTCTTTGTGGTCCGTTATCCTAGGTATGAGAACCCTTGTAAGCTTTGAAGTTATTTGAATGATAAGCTTAGTTAATGGGCATAATATCTTTGTGTATTGTGTTTGAGATTTTGGTTTCTAGTATTGTTTCCTCTATGTTTATTTGTGTTGAATATTCTAGCAAGTGTATGTTATTTTATGAGCTGCTAATTTGATTTACAACAAGGAAATCACTAGGTAACAAGATACCTAGGTGTTGGAGTATGGATTTCAACATGGTATCAAAGAAGTCGCTCTGAGAAAAATCCAAATATCAAATCCATAGCATGTGATAGCAGATATATCGGATCTGCAAGGAGATCTTTGCATATCCATAACAAACCGTTAGAAATCAAGGGTTGGATTTTAGGGAAACAACAATATAGAGGCAGAACTAGGGTTTTGCAGTTGTACAGAGTTGTACACATGTTGTAGAAGGAACAATAACATACATACATGGGATTCTTTGGAGACAGATGTGTATACACGGGTTGTAGTAAGAAAAGGCATGTACATATGCAGGTTTCAATAAGGGAAGTCACATACATACATATATATTCAGTAAGGGAATTCACGTACATATGCAGGTTTCAGTAAGGGAAGTCACATACATATGCGGGTTTTAGTGGTGACAATCATGTACAAGATCGTGCAACTCATTACAGGGGAAATTTTAGCAATAGGTTATTTCCGGGGAAGTTTATCGGGTCTAAGGGATGACATCAACAAGTCTGAGAGTTGAAGACAGATTGGATGGAGCTTATTGAAGGGTGCAAAGCAGATTTATCTATTGAGTTTGAGATGAAGGACATTGGCTTGATGTATTATTTCTTGGGATTAGAGGTATGCTAGGTATCATAAGAGATATTCCTTGGTCAAGGGAAGTACGCAGTTGAGATATTGGGGAGAATCGAGATGGAGGAATGTAGACCGATGGCTACACCTATGGTTACCAATTTGAAGAAGGTCATCACTTCAAATTGAGAGTTGGTGGATCCTTAGATATACAAGCAATTTATAGGGTCCTTGATGTATTTGGTCAACACCAAGACAAATATATGTTTTGTTGTGAACCCCTTGAGTCAATTCATGGTGGAGTCGAGGCAGGTGCATTGGATAGTAGAAAATCATCTGCTTAGGTACTTGAGAGGTAAAATGGAGTATGGATTGAGTTATCTTAGAGGAGATGGAGTGAGGTTGTACGGATATTCAGACTCAAATTGGGCATGGAGTGCAGTAGATAGAAAGAGCACCTCAGGGGTGTTGCTTAAGCTTGGGATTAGTTGTGATTACATGGTTCAGCAAGAAGCAGACTTCTGTAGCACTTAGTTCAGCAGAAGCAGAGTACATGGCAACAAGTATGGCTATCTATGAAGCCATTTGGCTATGCAAATTGTTTATAGGTTTATTTTATCAGGAGTTGGAGCCTAATGTGATATACTGTGATAATAAGAGTTGTATCAAACTCTCATAGAATCCAGTATTCCATGACAGGTCCAAGCATATAGAGATCAAATATCACTTCATCTAAGATAGGATCTAGACAGGAACAATGAAGCTTTAGTATATTTCCACAGATGAGTAGGTTGCAGATATTCTGACCAAACATTTAGTTAAAGTGAAGTTTGTGTTCTTCAGAGACAAACTTGGAGTGGTGCAGAATACCTTCCTCACTGAGAGGGAGAGTTTATGTTTTTAGCATGAGACATATTTTCACATAGGTCTAAGTGTCTAAACATGTGGAAGTCATCTGAATCCTTCTACCTTGAGAGTTTACTTTAATTAAATGAATGGAATTATTAAAGTAAAGTGCTTTTATTAGTGAGTTGATTTTTATTTAAAGAAATTATTTAATTAGCATGAGTAAATTAAATAATAGTCATTGATCTCAAGTGAGGTGAGAAGTAATTTCAACCATCAATCACTTTGGAGATTTGGTTTAGGTCATAAATCAATATTATAAAAACAAGGAAAGGGTTAAGGAGAAGACACTTGATTGATTTGACACTGAGAGAGTTCGATCATGAAGTATTTTCATTCAAGGAGATATTGGATAGGTGGAGAGGGATTTCCATCTAGATATCGGGTCAAGGAGAATAGAGGAAGTCACAAGTGAGTTTCAACATATTGGAGCCACAGTAGTAGGGTCTCGCTGTACAGAGTTTCCATACAGTCTTTGAGTGTGTGTACGTGAGTTTCAATGGAGATAGATGCGTATAGGTGAGTTTTCTTAAGGAAAGGCGTGTACATCTCAAGAAATGTAAAAAACTGAGGTCGTACAGTAGATCATTAGTTTCTATGGTTTGCAAGTATTGTCTATAGAATATCTTTGTGTATTGTGTTTGAGATTTTGGTTTCCAGTACTGCTTCCACTATGTTTATTTGAGTTGAATATTCCAACAAGTGCATTTTGTTTTGTGAGCTACTAATTTGATTTACAACAAGGAAATCACTAGATAACACGATACCTAGGTGTTAGAGTACGGATTTCAACAACTACAACTTTGACTGTAGATCTAGCTTAAGCTCACGACTCTGCTACTAGCTCTGGTTCCATCTATGGCTCTAGATTTGGTTCTTGGATTGCTTGTTCCTGAAGTGCAGAAGTTTTCTCATTGACCCTTAGGTCTGAGCAATCTTCAAATCCAAAGTCTTCACTCATTATCCATTCCCATCTTTGGCGTCCAAGTTTCTTGCAATCTCATACCTGGAGATAGTCTATCTCGAAAACCAGTGAAGGCCAAGTTAAATTCTAGTCTGTTTTTTTTCAATTAGATCCTCACTACTATGCCATCATGTAGAAATTCCACAAGAGGAAGTGTGGATTGCATTTTTTTGCCAGGATCAATTGATTCTCCACATGGAAACAATTCTATAATGTGTCACTTTTTGGCCTATTGTAATATAATCATGGTTAATGGATTAGGGTTGTAATATAATCCGAGTTAATGAATTACAATTTTCAATGCTATGGAATACCTATATTGTTTTATAAATAATGAAAGCTAATACAAGGAAAAAGGGAGAGGTGTGACTCTAAGGTTTTTTTGTTTTCCGGGTTAAGGGTTTTTGGGGTAAATATATATGTACTATATGTGTGCCATTGTTGTTATTTCTATTTTTCTTAAGGACATGTATGCATTGTTTCACTATAAATGTTTACACCTTACAGTACTTGCACAACACTTCATCTCTACATCAATGTCAATCGAATGACAATATTTTGTGTGAACCACAATCCTCATGGATTATCCAACCTTCGCTTACCACCCAACTTCTCCAATTGTTCACTCATCAGTAAGTTGGTTCACTAGTTGATGAGTTATTCTTTAACCAAGTTGAAATGAATGAAACACCATCCCATGCTTGAGATTCTTCTCTTCTCTCGCCTACTTCAATTGAACAATTGATTGCTTCGTTGTTGAGGCTAACTTCCTGTGTTTCTACAAATATGTGGACCCTTTCTGCTCCTTGGGCTACCAAGGCAAGGATCTCTACATCTCCTTTAGGAATATCCCTCCACACCATTCTATTAGTTGTGTGGTTCTTATGGTGAAGCTCTAGATAAAGTCACTAACACTTTTGAATTCAATGTTAGTTTACAGAAACATTATTGTCATTCCTTCTATGAAAACAATCTAGATTGTGGCATGTGGCTTGATTCTCCCAACAATATGCCTCAAGATGGAGTTTGTTCCTACAAAAGAAGCATACTTTGGCATACCAACAACCGATAGCTTTATGGATTTTCTTCTTACATCAATTATGAACAAGGGATGTCTTATCTACTGCATACCTATTTCTCTTTGTCCTCTTGTTTAAGCTAATCTTCTTGCCACTTATTCTAAGTGATGGTGCAGGTCAAGTCTTTGCACTATCATCATTGCTTCCCTTATACAACCTGCCACAAGAAGGATGGATGGTGGCATGTTGCCACCCTGATGCAATATTTCTCTTTCTTTTGATGAGTGGACCAATTCTTCCATATCTTTTGCCTTCACAAAAATGATCTTGATGTTAGTGGCCTTTTCCTCTTTTCCATTGAAACCTAGGAACTTTTTATCACATAAATTTTTCTCTCAAAGACATTCAGTAAACCACTGGAAAATTGTTGGTTGTGGAGCCTAATTATCTTCTTGATTTAGAGGTCTTTGTTTTCAGCCGTGTTTATACCCCATGAATACTTTACACCCTAGAAGATGGTACACCCCTCCACGCGGGGGAGTGCAGGGGGGCTTGCCCCCCTTATGGGGCCAGGGGGCAAGCGGGCCCCTGAAGGAAAAATTGTCTTGTAAATGTATATTGTAATTTCATAGTAAATCTGGACCGTTCATTATAAAGTCGCAGATCTGACGATAGAAGTTATGTTAGGGTTTTTTTCCCTAGAAGGAAACCCTCTTTTATGAGGGAAATGTATTGCGGCTATGTATCATTGTGAATATTGTATTATGAGAGAGGAGACTGTGAGAGAAAGAAGAGGAAGTTACAATGAGTGTGATGTAGGTTGTATCCCTTCAGTCACTGGATAATAATAAAGGAAGGACCTGGAAATTTCTCTGGTGGACGCAACCCACACTGGCTAAACCACATATATTTGTGTCTCTCTTGTATTGTGTATCTTATGTGTTTTATTTCCGCATTTGTTTTATTTTATTGCTCCGTGATCCCGTTTTTCTAACAAAAACACCATCCGTACGACATAACAAGGGCACCTCATGGATACTTTAGAACACCACAAAAGAGCTTAGAAAAACTCTAAAAAAGTGGGTTTTCATACACTTACATGGCTTTCCTTCACTCTGACACCCGTGCGACTTGTGTGGCATTTCCTTCAAAAAATTTGCAAGTTTTATCACATGCTTGAATTCGACTCAATCGATACAGTTAAGAAGCCAATCCTAGCTCGAGTACCCTTAGGCTATTGTACAAGATAAATTCAATATCATGAGGAGTACTTTGGCCTCCCAAAGTCTCCATCAAACCTTGGGATCCCCACTTTAAATGAGGCGGATTCACATTGGAACTAGTTCTTTAAGGATCTTTGAATTTTCCTATAATTAAGAGCCATGGGGCAACATTCAAAGAAGGAGAAATCATGCAAGGTTATGTTGTAGGAATGATATTGGAGACCAATTATCTTGCTTTCTTATCTCAACAATAACCTTCATGTTTTTTTGAAATATTCCATTGAAAGAGTAAAGGCATTTCTTCATATACACCATTTTTGTTAGAGAGAGGTCATTAAGAAGAAAAAGGACCCTCCCAAGGAGAGTGTTGGAGCACACTTTCATCCGATCATTCTCCCCAAGTGCAAATGTTCATGTTCAAAGTCCATCCATTGGTAAATACATGAGTATTGTTGCTTTCCTTCAATTTGTCATTTAAATTTCATGTTTGTAGCTTAGTTCCTTGTTTGAATCTTATGCATGTTCCTCGATGTTAGCTTTTTAGCTCGGGAGATACTCCGCATGTGTGTCTTGTATGCGGAAGTTACCTTGTACCTACACTACTAAACACTTGACTTTGCAATGGGTTTTTATAAAGTTGTGATAAAGTGGTTCTTTTTTTAAAGTGACTTTTTAATAAAGTGTACTTTCTAATATTAAAGTGACTTTATTTCATAAAGTGCACTTATGTTATAAAGTGAAAATGTACTTTAATATTTTAAGTGATTTATTTTGGAGGGAATGAATCATGACCCTTGATCTTGTAAAGGCAAGATTAGACCTTGGCCAGTAGATCTAGCATTGGAGAAGGTGAAGGGTCACTTTCAGATTATAAGACAATGCATTTGGTAGTGTGCAAGACACATTGAAGGTGATTGAGAGAGATTTTTGAGTAAGCTTGAGAGAGGAAAGTTAGGGCAGAAAAGAGGGTGCATTTCCCAAGAGATATTGGGCACAAATACCAAGGGGATATTTTTGTGTGAGTGTTGAGTTAATTTTATGTTGTTGGAGGTTGTACTGTATGGATCAGTACAGTCTGTACAACAAGGGGAAGAGGGCACGAAAATTGAGGCAAGTTGGGCACATTTTTTGAGGTTGTTTAGAAGGTTTTTCTTGTTGTTGCTAGGTCATACAGGACAATCCATACAACAAACTAAGGACACACTTTTCAAGGTGCATATTTTGAGTAGGTCGTACAACAGTACGGATTTGGCACATTTTTCAAGGTATAAATTTTGGGGGTTGTTTTAGTGTGTTGTAAGTGGATTTCTTTTGCTGGAACTGATATTTATTGTTGTCGATATGTAATTTCCTAAAGCTGAATAATAAATCTCTCTCTCTCTCTCTCACACACATTAGGTTTCCCCACATTGGGGTTTTCCCTGACATTGCCTAAATTTCTGAGTTTTTCTAAGTTGAATGGTTGTTGCTCATTGTGTTTATTCCGCTGCAAAATTGCTTAGCAATGTGTATTTCTGCTTATGGTAATTTCTGAATGTGGATTTAGACATTTCAGAGTTCATACAAGACAATTATCTCTAGGTTTCTAAGTGTATGACATAATTATTTACTTGTTGATTTTGTCATTTAGATTTTTACATGGTATCAGAGCTTGGGCTCTGAGTGACAGTGAACGGTGAGAGTTTTGGGAAAGTTTGAAGGGGGGAAATCTGTTGCTTGTTTTCCTTTGAACAATGACAGGGAATATGGATGCATGTATTAGATTTGAGGATCAGTTGGATGGCATTTCCAACTATTTGCAGTGGAAGGTCTGGATGTCATTTGTTCTCAAGGAGAACAATATTTGGAACTATGTCAGTTCTATTATTGTGGCTCGCACAACAGATCTTGTTGTTTTGGATTTGCATGAGGTCAAGGAGGCCAAAGCTTAGAGGATTATTTTGGATGGGGTAAAGGACCACCTTATTCCACACTTGGTTGAGAAGAATACAACCCAAGAGATGTGGGATGCACTTAAGAACTTATTTGAGGCGAAGAATGAAAACCAGAAGATGGCCTTGAAGGATAAGATGCATGATACCAAGATGGGTAAGGGGGAGAGTGTGTCTTCCTATCTTACCTGGGTAGCTCAAGTGAAAGAAGAGTTGGTTGCAGTTGGGGAGGTCATATCGGATTGAGAGTTGGTGAGGATAGCCTTGAAAGGCTTCACCAAGGAACGAGAAGTCTTTGTGAAGTGTGTAGTGGGTTGTGAGCATATTCCAGATTGGAGCAGTTTGTGGGACAATTTCACTCAGGAGGAGATCCGAGATGGATCTCATAGTAGATGGAGCTGATGAGAATGTTTCTCTTGCTGCAAAGAGAAAGAAGAAAGAAATTTTCAAGAGGGACTTGAGTAAAGTCAGATGTTAATGTTGTAACCAGTTGGGGTAGCTTACTTCTCATTGTCGTGAGAGGAAGAAGAAAAATAAGGAACAGGAGGGGCCTGAGACAGTTGCTACAACAACCATGGAGGACTTTGCTTCCAAGTATGACAAGGAATTTTCTTTGGTTACTCTAGTATCCAGTGTCAGTAGTGGAGGATTTGGGGGTGATGTTAGATGGATTGTTGATAGTGGAGCCTCTTGTCACATGATGGGAATCTGACAATTATTCCTTATTATCACAGAGACAGGTCCTGACTGATTGGTGGAGAGTGAAGGAGGTATGGTGTGTGTTGTACATGGAGTTGGAAGGGTTAGATTCCGACTCGAGTATGGAGGATTCCTGGAGCTTGATAGAGTTCTCTTTACTTTAGGGTTGAGAGTTAACTTGCTCTCAGTCTTAGCCTTGGAGAATGATGGATATTGTACATTGTTCAAGAGGGGACATGTATTTATCTACAAGGAGGGATTGGACCCGGTGGAAGCACAGTTGATTGGTGATCAGGTGGACAGGTTGTATATGTTGTGAGGACAACCTTCATGATATGATTCAGCATCGGATGAGGAGCAAGAGGCTCCTAAGACTACAGTGGGCCCAAGGATTCGGCCTTGCATTCCGAGAAAAGAGAGGGAGTATCTTCTGATCATCGGTAGGAGGCTCAACTGGTGTGATCGAACCGATGCTCAGGGTGGAGTGGATTCTCCTAGGATCTCAGGGTTCAAAGTGGCTGTCAGGAGAATATATTCTAGTTCAAGTTCTGTGTAGATGTTGAGGATGGCTCCAAGTTCAAAGGGAGATCCTACTGAAAGCAATGTGATGGGACTAGATGATGGAGATGGCAACGAGTACATCCCTCGCTAAGAGGGAGTGTTATCTTTTTATCTCGGGAGGTACTTTTCATGTGTGTCTTGTATGCGAAAGTTACCTTGTACCTACACTACTAGACACTTGACTTTGTAATGGGTTTTTATAAAGTTGTGATAAAGTGGTTCTTTTATTAAAGTGATTTTTTAATAAAGTGTACCTTCTAATATTAAAGTGACTTTATTTCATAAAGCGCACTTATGTTATAAAGTGAAAATGTACTTTAATATTTTAAGTGATTTATTTTGGATGGAATTAATTGTGACCCTTGATCTTGTAAAGGCAAGATTAGATCTTGGTCATTAGATCTTGGGTTGGAGAAGGTGAAGGGTCACTTTCAGATTATAAGAGAATGCATTGGGTAGTGTGCAAGAAACATTGAAGGAGATTGAGAGAGATTTTCGAGTAAGCTTGGGAAAGGGAAGTTAGGGCAGCAAAGACGGTGCATTTCCCAAGAGATATTGGGCACAAATCCCAAGGGGATATTTCTGTGTGAGTGCTAAGTTAATTTTCTGTTGTTGGAGGCTGTATTGTATGGATCCGTACAACAAGGGGAAGAGGGCACACAAATTGAGGAGTTGGTTATCTTTCTCAATTCATTGATAACAACTTTCGAGTCCCTGAGGACTGAAAGGGAGTTTATGCCTTGTTGAGTGGCCAATGGTAGTCCATGAAGAAGAGCATATGTCTTTTCTTGGATATTAGAGGCATGACCAAAGTTTAAGGAGAATAATACCTTAATATTTTCTAGTGGGAAAAAGATAACTCCACCATTTCCTTCTAATCTTTTAATCACAATTTTTTTAAATATTTTTAGAATTTGTATAAAAAGTTTCACAAAATATTTAAAATAAAGTAAATTTTTTATTTTTATATTTATATACAATTTATTTTTATAAAATATTAAAATAATAAAAAATAAATATCAATTCTTTTGAATATTTTTAAAATTTACATGTAATTTTCATAAAATATAAAAAATAATTAAAATTGAAAAAAATATCTTTTATAAAATTTGTTTATTCATAAAAATATATATATATATATATATATATATATATATATATTGTAAGTAAGAAGTATATATTATATTTAGTGCCTGCTATGGCTGAAAAGAGTTGCCAAAATACAGTGAGATACTGGCTGTAATTGCTGGACTGCCCCAACAGAGGGGAAACCAGTCCAGCCAGCCCCCAATTCACAAGTCTGAGAAAGTTGCTGGTTCAGAAAACATACAAAGACCCTACTATATGCTTCTATACTAGGAGCATAAAGGAACTATATGTTCAGCAAAAAGAAATCTAAACACCTGTCTAATATCCAATCCACGTGGCTCGGAGGTCCTCTATCCACGGTTCCGTCTCGAAGTTGGTCGGCTGGTCATCCCGACGTTGTTCCTTTCGCTCCACATGCTCCTCATCCTCAACTGGGCCGCTACGTTCCACTTCCTTCTGTCTTTCCGCTTGTCACCGCATGCTATCCAACTCAATGTCAGGGGCCTCCCCCGGAGAAGAGCCAACTGGGTCCGAGGAGAGCTCCGACTGCATAGTTGAAAGGATATGAAGAAAGGTGGCTACATTGTCCTCTATGGCCTGCAGTCGAAACTTGAGGTCCGCCATCTCCCTCCTGAGCTCAAAGACTAAATCATACAGAATGCCCAATCACTCTTTGAAGTTCTCACTGTCAAGGTGGCTCGCAGGGAGGAGATGCGCTCGCTTGGACTCTCCCAAAGCCGCTGGTGCACTCCTCCAGGTGCTCGAGGATCTGGGGAAGGACATTTTCGCCATGAAATGCATCCGGGGGTCCTGAGGAGAACGTGGAGTCGGGGACGACCCTCGCGGGATGGTAGCCATGGAGTATAAAAGCGAAGACTGCGAAGGTGGCGAGGTTATCGCGGAGCGAAAGTGCAAGGATTGCAGAGGCGGCGGGGTGGCAGCTGGGGACAGGCTTTGAGGGAGGGAGGAAGAACAGGTCGCCGGGGAGGCCGCAGGCGAGACCGGGGGTCTGCGGGGCTTCCAGGGTGAGCCCCGCTTCGACTTTCCTCTTAGCCTTTCTTTCATGTGTGCAGGTGAGCAGGGCGGAACAGGGTTGGACTGGTGTTGCAGAAAGACGATGAAGATAGCCTCTGAGCAAGCCTGGTGTTGTTTACGTCGTGAAGGGGGGAGCCCTTCCGAGCGCTTACAAGGTGAAATGCCCAAACTGACGAGCCAAGCCATTATACAAGCTGCGTGGGAGCAGAAGGTGGCATAAATGCCCCTTACTTCAACCATAATGCGGCATATAGATGCCATTACTCTCCCGGGACGGCATGGTACTGCAGCACGGGCCCGTCACGTGGCTCCGTGCTGCGGCGTGTTGTGTTCGTTCCCATCAACCGCCACGGGGAAACCACTAACACCCCATCCGGGGAAGCATCTATTGATCCAGTTTTTCGAGTGCACTGCTGGAGAATGGGATGCTCAGGGTTCTGGGCAGAGTAGCAGTGGAGAGCTGGTTCTCTCCACTCAATGCCCACATTAGCCAATTCATCCGCGATCTGGTTCGCCTTCCTTCTGATGTGTGTGGGGATGATTACCTGGTGGGAGTGCAACAGTCCAACAATGATCTGCAGACCGTGAGTGAGTCTCCAGCTTGGCGAGATGTTGTCCGGGTTGACCCCGTGTAGAAGTCTTCGTAGCAGGCCAATGATTACCTGAGAATCCCCCTCGACGATGAGCTTTGTGTAATTGTTCTATGAGGCCATTTGCAAACCTTTAATGAGTCCCTAGAGTTCTGCTGCGTTATTTGTGGAATGCCCGAGGGGTCCTGCTCCTATGGCTAAAATATGTCCAAGATGATTTCGAAAGACGACTCCATATCCTGCATCCCCCGGATTTCCCTTAGAGGCTCCGTCAAAGTTGAGTTTGAGAAAATATTTTGGGGGCAGAGACCAATGGGAAGGGCTAATCAGGGGGGGATTGGACGGGGGGGGAGGAGGTTGTCTGAGAGGGGGGAAGAGGAGTCCAATGCCAAAGGACGGGGAGCTCGGTAGGTGGGAAAGCAAAGTCTGCATCCGACCAAGGTCTAAGGCGGAGGGTTTCCAGAAGATTGCGTTGGCAGAGAGCCCAACAAAGATTCCAGGGATGAGCCTTATCTCTGAAGATTCTGCTGTTTCTTTCTTTCCAAATGTGCGAGAGGACCATGCCAGGTAAGAGCTGCCATACCCTGTTGAGATAAGGAGAGCAAAAAGCTTGATCCCTCCAGTTGAGGAGGGTCTCTATGACACTGTCTCTGAGACGGTCTGAGGTGTGCATGCTTATCGCTACTTGATCCAAAACTTGCGCTGTGTAGGGGCAAGTGTTGAGGAGGTGATTCAAAGTTTCCTCCGCCTTTCCACAAAGAGTGCAAATAGAAGGTCCAGTAAATCCCCGCTTCAGAAGATTATCCTAGGTGAGAATGCTTGAGTGTGAGACTAGCCAAAGAAATAGGGTGATTTTCGGCCAGTGCTTCAGATTCCAAATCTTCTCCCAAATCTTCATATCTAAGGTGTGGTCTGCCTTGGTTGTGAGTTGATAGGCTTCTTGTGTGCAGTAGGAGCCCTGTGGCTTGTATCCCCATCTGAGTATGTCTTCACCGTTTCGTATGGGAATTTTCCTCTTGTTCAAAGCTTCGTGAAGAGGTGTCAGGTCTATCTGCGGAGCCAAGTTGATTCGCCCCCGATCCAGATGCCAACAGAGCCAGGTGTCCTCTGCGTGGTCGTTCTGCCAGTAATCCACTACCTTTGTTAGGCCCATACCTGTAGCCTGGGCGCACATGTCGCGGGACCACTCCTCAGCGTTTAAGGCGGGCCACTGTTGCCAGGAATCTTGCCAGAACAGAGTCGTTTCTCCATTGCCTATCTCCCAGAAAGCATGCTGCGTTATTATCTGCCTATTCTGCTTGGCCGCTGTCCATATCAAGGAGCCCGTGCTATCCCCATTCCAGTGAATTAGGTTGTCCTCTGCCGTATTAGGAGCATATTTCTTCCGCCACAACTTGGCCCAAAGATCCGTGGGATTTTTGAGCCAACGCCACCAGATTTTTGCACTGAGGACCCTATTCATAGTGGACGAATCTCTTATTCCCAGGCCTCCCTAATCCTTAGGCTTGCAAATTTTATCCCAGCTAACTAAAGCGAGCTTTTTGTCTTTGTTGAGGCCATGCCAGAGGAAATTTCTTTGCAGACTTTTGATGGTGTTGAGGACAGATCTGGGGGCAACTAACACAGAGAAAGCATAAATCGGGAGGGCTTGAAGGACAACGTTGAGCAGAATGAGGCGGCTTGGCAGATTTAGGGCTCTAAAGGTCCAGGAAGAAAGCCTCTTGGAGAAGGAGGAAAGGAGGTTCTCCCAGGAGGATTTTTTGTGAGCATTATCAATTAAGGGTAAGCCTAAATATTTGGACGGAAGGGAGATTCTGTTGAAACCCAGGATCTCCGAGATGTGACGCTGGATCGGGGGGGGGGGGTATTGAAAAAGAAAATTTGTGACTTGTCCTTGTTGCATTCCAGACTTGAGGCAGCGGAGAAGATTTGAAGAATCTCCTTGAGAGAGTTGGCTTCCCTAGCAGTCGGGCTTCCCATTAGGAGGGTGTCATCCACGAACTGACTGTGAGAGATGGGTGGGGATAAGCCATGTAGGGGTAGACCGGTTAACCTTTTGTTTTCCAGAGCCGCGTGAATAGTTCTGCTAAGTCCTTCCGCCATGATGATGAAAAGGAAAGGGGACAGGGGGTCTCCTTGTTTAATACCTCTTGTGGGGGAGAAGGGCTTCGAGGGAACCCCATTGATGAGCAGAGAAAAGAAGGCTGAGGAGGTGAGATTTAAGATCCAAGTGACCCAGTTTTGATCGAAGCCAAACGCTATTAGCCTAGCTTTCATATATTCCCAGTTGAGTTTGTCAAAGGCTTTTGATATGTCCAACTTTAAAAGCATCCCTGGGGTTTTTGTATTTTGCAAGGAGTGAATTACCTCATGTGCCAAGATAATGCTGTCCAAGATTTGCCTTCCTTCAACATATCCCGACTGCTCTGGGGATATGATTGTTGGTAGGATCGGCTTGAGTTTGCGAGCGATGAATTTTGTGAGGAGTTTGTAAATAACGTTGCAGAGGGAGATAGGCCTGTATTGCTTTGATCTGTTCGCTTGCCCTTCTTTGGGGATAAGGGCAAGGAATGTTGCATTAAAAGCCCGCAAAACTTCTCCTGTAATCTTTGAATCTTCCAGGATTTCCCAAACCTCTGTTCTAATCATCGGCCAACAGTAGTGGAAGAAGTCGCTTGTGAAGCCATCTGGGCCTGGAGCCTTGCATTTGGGGGTATCTTGTAGCGCCTGGTCTACTTCTTCGATGGTAAAGGGCCTGAGGAGAGCTTCATTTTGTTCCTGAGTCACAAGGGTAGGTATGTGTCTAGTGATCTGATTGATGGCTTCACTGCGGTCTGGAATGGGTTCCGTGAGAAGGTCTCGGAAGTAGTCAACTAGATGATTTTCCAGGTCAGCGTGGGAGTGAAGAGTCTCCCCCTCCTCTGTAATAAGATGCATGATCTTATTGGATTGTCTTCTCTGGATAGTAGCTCTGTGGAAGAATTTGGTGTTGCGTTCCCCCTCCTTGAGCCATTGAATTCGTGATTTCTGTTTCCACAGTATCTCCTCCTGCGTTTTCCTTTCTGCTAGTTGTTGGTTCACTTTGATTTCCAGATCTCTGAGCTCCTCTGTGAATCCTTACTCTCTTATTCTACATTGTAGTTCGTCCATTTGCTCCGTGAGCTACTTTTTTGATTCAAAGATGCTGCCGAAAGTGTGTCTGTTCCAGAATTTCAACTTTTGCTTTAGATTTTTCAATTTCTGTTGGAACCTATACATCTTAGATCCGTGGGGAATTTCCACCTCCTTCCACCAGCCTTGAATATTTGCTTGGAAGTCTGGATGGTCTAACCAAAATTGTTCGAATCAGAAAGGTTTCTTTCTGGGAGTGGATGGGACATCCAGCCATAATTGGACGGGCCAGTGATCCGATCCAGTGCGATTGAGGACGCTGGATTCTATGGCCATGTCGTCCATCATGAGTGGCTCTGACACCAGGAAGCGATCGAGTTTGCATGCGATCTGGTGCAAACCCGTTCTTCTATTGGACCAGGTATGGATGCCATTTATGGCCTCTAAATCAATTAGCCTGAGGTCATCTATTAAACTGTTGAAATCGCCAGAGTCTCGATCCAGTCGACGTGAGCCTCCCTTTTTTTCCTCCAGGCTACGTATGATATTAAAGTCGCCCCCCACTATCCATCTGTGGTATTGTGTGAGGCTGGACAGGTAACTTAGGCTTCTGAGGAAGGCATGTTTGTCTCTTGGAGTGGCCGGTCCATAGACAGTTGTTAGATGCCCTGGCTTGTCAGATCCTATGAGTATGTAATCGGCTGTAATGGCCCATCTGGTGGTGCAAAAGTTATCCAACAGGACAGTATTGGTATTCCATAGGAGAGCCAGTCCTCCAGCTGTTCCTGCCGCATCTATTGAGACCACTCCTCCTTGCTTCCAATAATAGGGGAGTAGTCGATTTATTTCCTCTGTGGTGCATTTTGTTTCCTGTAACATTACAACATCTGGTGCTTCCTCTATAATCAGATCTCGTAGCAGTTTCAGTTTGCTACGTCCGTTGAGG
>ML832681.1:25165-52501 GCA_009831015.1 Picea engelmannii
ATATATATATATAGTTTACTAACTAATATTATAAAACAATAATTCTACTTATTAAATGTTCAGTTATCAATATAATTAAATACAAATTTTGATCGAAATCTGCGAAAATCATATGTGAATTGTCTTATAACAACAAATCTAGTGTTTTTGGATTTTTATAACTTTTATGAAAAATAAACGAAACAACAACTATCTAACTAAGCAATACAAGTAATAATCTGTACTGAATATCTATCTAAACTACAAAGAATTATCAAATTAATTGACTATTAAAATGCAAATAACAAACTGACCTGAAGTAGCATTTCCTATTTGTCCTACGCACAATACTCGATTTAGCTGTTTGATGGGGGAAACCCGCACCAGATTTTCCAAAAGCTTCTCGTAAACAGGGAGCAGTGACGATTGAATACTTAATGAAAGAACAAACAAGACATATAGCAACATCAATTTTATAGTTTACAAATAATCACATTAAGATAAATCCCACTGCAAAGATTTGTACATAATTGCTTATTTAACAAAGAAGATTAACCTTATGTTCATTAAATTAAAATAGGGTAATTGTTGTAAGTAAAATAAGAAACATCAAATATGGACACAATTTAAATCATATCGCATCAACCTGTAACAAATCTTGATATCTAAAGTAGTCAATAATTCAATTACAAATTGAAATGCACAAAAACTTGAACAAAAGTATGATAAATTGAAGCTAAAGCCATACAAAAAATCCACTTTCATTCGAGTCTGTATAATCATCAGTCCATAGTATCTGCTCTCCCAGCAGTGATGGATTGTTTACAGAAATAATAGGTATATAAAGGCCAAAGGATGAAACATTCCTTGTGGAAATTATCAAAACTGTTTACAAAAAATATGGGAACAATTTCCCAAATTCCTATTTCTATCTAAGACTAACAGCGTAATCCAAAACTGTGTAAAAAAAAGCATGTTCAAAGATATGCCACCATCGATCCAATTCCATTTTGAAATTCGTGTGTACCTGTAGATGCACAAAAATATACGATTTCAGATTGTGTTTAGCTGTAAAATCAACAAAAACTCAAATTTTATGACTAGCTACAGAATCTCACGATTCTGTAGCTAGTTGTTATTTACAAACATAACCGTATTGAACCAATTCAATCATAACAAAAATATATGCGATTTATCAAACAAATCCTTTATACTAATTCAAAGCAAACAAAATTGTTTTAAAATCACTTTTGAAACACCATACCTTGGTTTCAGGGATACGATTTCATCAAGCTAGTTTTGAGTTAACAATGGCAGTGGTTGCCTCCACATTTTTAAAGACAACAAAGCCTATTGAAAGGCTGCTTGAAAATCTTTGAATTGATCAAGGGTTCAACAGGGGGAAAGAGTGTAGGAGGGGGAATGGCAGGACAAGTGAGAGGGGTTCTCGAGCACAGGCCTGTAGAAGTAATAAACGTTTCAGCAAATGCAAACAAACCAAAACGCACCTTTCAACCACGGAGAAAATCTGATATTTGACCTCTAAAGGAAGAGCTATATCTCTGTAGTAAACCAATTTTTGAGGAAACCTCCCACGATGAAGGTAAAAGGGGTCATTTCGGTTCTGGGTTTTCAAGGGTTTGATCTAATTCAAAACCGTTTTCCCATAATCACTCACGCAAAAATGTGTCTTTGGGAGGCAATTACGGGGTTAGCCTAAGAAGTCTTCTCTGGCATTATTAAACAACAACAAAGTTTGGACGTCGTTGGGTTCGATTCACACTACAGGAGCCATATCATATAGCACATGGTCAACGGGGTAATTGGTGAGGGGGTTTGGCAGGTTAGATACATAACCTATTTTCTCGCAGGTTTTCCAAAAACAAGCAGAGGCAGCCCAAAATGCAAGGCAGAACGTTAATGCCTATGCGTGCGACGGTGGTGTAGTAATTTAGGACCATGCAAAACTGTTATGTCAGCTGTACAATTGACGACGCCTTGATAAAGAGTTTAATTCAAATCACAATGGTGTATATCAAAAACATTGTAAACCAAATGTCAAACAAATAGCCATTGAAAACCATGACATACATGACCAAAAGTCGATCTGAATCTTGAATAAACAATAGGATTTGTATGATTTAAAATAAACCAACATGTTGAATATTGCACCAATCGATTTGATCAAAGACACCAAAATATCATATAACCACTGCTAAATCGAAACCATATTGACAATGGTCAAATGCAAAGTGAGTAGAGGTTTGGTGTTTTGATAAATGTATGACGTTTAGTGAGCTGGAGGTAAAAGAGTTATGACCACATAAACAAAAGGACTTATAACAATCCAAAATATCATTTTAATGCAATCAACATGACTTCCAACTCTAGGTTTTCACGCTTGCAGTCGTGAAAATGAAAACGAGAAGCAGATATGCGAAAGCAAAGATAATAGTGTCGTTTTCTTTTTAAAGAATTGTGATGAGTAATGCGGGTTCAAAACCCTTGTGTAGGCAGCTTGTAAGGAAAAGATAAAAATGAAAATGGTTGCCAACACAATCAAAGTTAAAATAACAAAAAAGTATCATATGTAAAAATTGTTTATTTATAAAAAATTAGAAAAAAATCTTAACTATTACATAATTTTATTAAAAAAAAATTAATTAGCATATTTATAAAAGGGCTAATGAGAATGTGTAAATAAATCAAGGACGATTTTCATAGTAATGTTGTTAATGAGAACCATAAAAATAGTAGAATTAAAATTATCTTATTTGAAAAGTGGACAGTTATTTTTGATGATGACCTTCTACCATGATTAAAAGCATGTACATTTTGAAGAAAAACGTGCTCTTTTTGAAAATAAAAATTACATTTGAACAAATATAAAGACCCAAACATTTTTAGAAGTAAAGTATATATATTTATGTATAAATATTTAAAAATTACAATTGATATTGAGATATATATATATATAACAAAACATGAATCTCTAACATAACATTGAGGAAAATATTTTACCAAATCTAAGATCTTCTCACTATATTGTATTTACACTTATATGCTTAATATATTTAAACTTTATACTGTCCTTGCACCAACTATGTGAGCGTTTTGAAGTCTCGTTGTTCCCGAATATGTGAGTGTAATAGGTTTCAATATCCTTAGAAATAGACAAAGACGAAACAATGAGTAATAGAATTGCTATAAAGAAAATCACTAAATGATTTAATTTCTTGTTAATTTTAGGATTAGAAATATTTTTCATAATTAAAAGAAAAATATTCCACGACCTCCCTTTCATGGAATTTTAGAATCATTTTTTTTTTAAATTTAAATAATGGATTTATGCCAATACCTTCTACACAATTCGTATCAGAATTTATGGCTACCTCAAAATTTATGCCTACTTAACGAACAACAACGGCTATTTCTTGAACAGAGGGATGGCTTCTTCAGCGGACAGAGCAGAAGTTATGTTTTCCTTCGAAAAATTTGTTGCGGTGACTTTCTTGCTTGTTAGTGGAAGTCTTATTGGCCCTCAATGAATTGGTGACCGTTTTCTTGGGTCTACTTCAAAACCCAAGTGATTTTTTGTGTCTGCCATGAGATTTCTATAGACTGCGACCTCTCTCTGGCTCTACTAGACTCTAAAATTAAGACTTTCCTAAAATAGCTAATGCATAACTAACTAGAACTCCTCTATCTTCTGGTTGAAAACCGCAATCAACGCACTGCTCTTGAATACTAGTGGGTTGGTTGACAGTGTTGCTCCCTTGATTAAAACAAAGTTGTAACACATTAAATTTATCGATGATATCAAACATGACTGTATTATATTAATAATAAGGTTAATGTGAATGGAATTTTATTTACCTTATCCTGCAAAGTGGTTCTTGGTATCTTCCCCAAGCTTTTCTGGTGTTCAACTACAAATTTATAGTCGTACTTGTAACCAAGCTAAAGCTCTTCCTCCGTGGTTTTAGTACCGAACTCATCACCCTACATTGCATAAGAGTATGTTTTTTTAATGTTATCGGCTGAAATTACCTAAAAGTTTGAAGGAGATACAAACAAGATATTTGGGTACTTACAATTTGTGACTGCAACTTCAAGTAGTCGCCATGGCCACATTTGGCAAGCCTTGATTTTGTTTCCCTTGAAGTGTCAGTCAAACTATCATCAAAAGTTTCAAGTATGTTAATATATACCACACTTATATTTAGATCTAAAAAAAATTGAAGGTATTGAATTGAAAATGTAATTTACTTTCTGGGACCAGAGGGTGTTTTTCCTTCATCTGTCAATTTCTTCTCTTTTGTATCCTCAATGAGGACCTTCCACTCCCTCTTTGGAATCATTAGAGGATGCTCGTACCTATCGTTTTGTTTCAAGTGATTCCTATACATACCTCGCATATATTTTAAATATTGGCTAGATGCGGTGGTGACCAAGGTCTTATTAAATGTGTCTACACCAAAAAGGATTTCAAGATAATACATCAATTCTTTTTTGAGATTGGAATTCTGGGAATTCCACCTCTCCCGTATGGTGGGCCCAAAAATCAGCAACACCTTGTTCTCCAAGGACCTATAAAAATCGTTGTTCCCTACATGAAAAAATATTATATGCTTATTAATTTAAAAATAATGATTTAGATGATTTATATTTTTCCACATAGAGAACATGAAACAATTAAAATTTTAAAAATTACCTGGGAATTTAACTTGATTTAATGGAAGCCCTTCCTCGTTGATCATAAATGTGCCCTTAAGGGTCCCTGTGTTGGTCACACGTCTTGCTTTAGGAAAATCAACCATATAGTTGGCCAAATCATCAACCTCATCTCTGTCGCCACCTCTAGAGCCGACCTGTGTGGCCACTTCCTAGGGGTGCATGTCGTGGCTCCCACCTAATGGTGTGGAAGGTGGAAATATGAATAGTTGCGTCCTGGAAGTGTTATGAGCGCCTTCATCGGGACCCTGTGGTGTCTATGAAATACCACTACTATTGACATCATGCATGTCGAGGTTAACATGATCAAAACATATCTATATAAGAAAGGAAACATTTTTTCGTTTAGATAATGTAAAAGTTAAAAATCAAGATTTCATAATTGATCTTATGACATAAAAATAAACCACTTGAAATTATAGTTATTACCTTATATGTGTTAAGCCTTGTCATAAATTCTTTGATCATTTCTTCGACCTCAGGAGTTTGATTTAGAATATCTAACAAGTGAGCTAGTTCCATGTTTGCTTTATTGATATTTTTTTTAATTAAAACCATAGGGTCGGGGATTCATACAAATATATTTCGTCGAGCGAATCATCATCAACACCATGGCCCACCGACTACATATTCAATAAAATAAATGATAATTCCGTTATGTAAACAAATAAAATAACCGATCACCAGATAAATAAAATGCACATTAAATGCAATTTGAAAGTTGTTGTTCATTTACGTGTTCTCAGGCCACTTTTGATTTGCCACGATCAACCTGCCACATTACAGTAAAATTAGAACCGTGATCATTATCATGAGAAATAAATTCAAATGTATGAGAAATCCTCCCTCTTTATTGACATCCAAGGAGGAATGCTATTGTTAATAACAAAAATAGGCCACACTGAGTAAACAGATTGAATCTCTCCAAATGGATTAACACCGTAAAGAATATAATAAAAATCATAAAATATAAGAGTCATTTCTTATAGGTTGAGTAAATTTGTATACGTATCACTCCCATCATAACAACGTATGTATCTATTCGATTCAAATTGTAATCAATCAATAACTCTTCCTCTACAACTATTGATTTTATTTCACATATGAATACACAATTTCCTTCACGCCACTCAAATACACAATTGGGTTGGTTATTTGTGGTCACGGGTTGTGTACTGTTTATAAAACCTACAATATTACTTATTGTTTTTGGTCTTTCATCAATATAGATAGTTGCTCATTTATTTTGATCATTGCATTTTAGTTGTATATAATTTGCCACCAAGCCATATCTTTGCATACTTTTTGTATATTGGACTATTTGTATCCAATATTTGTAGATATAACAGGGTTCGACATACTCCATCAATTCAGTTAATCCGTCGTAGCATACCTTTATGCCATCCATGGAAAATAGCCCCAAACCATGTAATGACAATGGAGAAATCCGGTATATCCTTTTGTTTACACAAAAATCATTGTTTATTTCAGGAATATCCTTGGCTACCTATCGTTTCACTATATGTTTGTACCTCAAGGGCACCTCAATGTCATCTATTCTCTCGTGATCATAAGAACATGATCCTCCTTTTGCAAGAAACAAATCCATGCGTCTATGTAATTTTCTTTTGATCTTCTCACCTCTAGTTGATCTCCACTTGTTAGACCTACTGGATGTCTCACTTTCCTCTATTCTACCTGAATTTCCCTCACTCAATGAAGATAGATCTAACAAATACTTGTTTGATTGTACTTCCTATAACACTATCAATAACAGAAATAGTCATCCAATCAAGCTGTAACACTAATTAGTACAATGGTTCTACTTCATTACTAATATCGTGTTGGTGTTACCATAATCTCATAATGATTACCATGGTGTTTCTTTTTCACACTTGTATTATGCTCTATTACTATTGGTATACTATCTAGGCATTATAGGGGCATCTTTGGAGTCATGAAATGATACATTTCAACAAGTGGCGGTAATAGGACACGATATTGGTTGGAAGACCCGGGAACTGATGCCATTAGACACAGACTCAATCCTAAGGGAAACTAAGGAGAACAAACAACACACACTAATTAATCTAGGAGTAAAGCATGTAAACAAACCAACTTTGTACTATGACTAGACCATCTTTATTTGAAATGCTTCATGTAACATAATTCATTGATTTATTTTGATCTTGGTCTCTCTTGGATGTTCTTTCATTGACAATGTCAATGCTCTTTTATCCTTTAGTCGACCAACTTACTTTAGTGGATTCCTTTTCTAGAATTAATCGAGAGGCCACGTTTCCTAATTCATGGAAAATGACACATGGCATAAAGGTAGAAAAGGACACATGGTATAAGGATTCAATAAACTTGGTAGAAATAATCCTATTTCAAGAGGGTGTTTTTCCTATTTCAAGAGCGTGATAACTGGCACAAAAAACCATTCAAACCCTTGTCTTATATATTTTATTATTTAAGTGGAGCGCCCAAACTCTAAGGATCATTTATGAATTATTATTTTATTGCACTCTCTTGGAGCATTTTCTAATGACGATTAGATTGACAGGGCTATCCCCTCCAAATATTAGTAGATGATTTAATAGAGGATGAAGTCAAGGGCTAAGCATATGTGAGGTTTCCATCCTCCTCCTCTTTTGTCTTGGATGATTAGGATTTTATGATAAAGTAGACATGTTGGCATAGGGGCAGACCTAGGGTTCAATGCTTCAATAACACACCAAAAAAACCTAACTACCGGCCCTTCCGGCAACACCTGCGAAGAAGATGAAGTCTCACCCGAGGTAGAGGCAAGGGTGGTTGCAGGACTCAAGTGTCTACAACCTAGCTGGGACATAGATCTATGATCACAATACTTAATAGAGCACTTAGCAGCTAACATTCATGAATATTTAACTCTTATCCACTTCGCAGGAGAAAACCCTAATTACATAACAACACAGTATTCAACAAGATCTAACACATCCAAGCACTTAGCATATAGAAATAGATCAGATCTAGCATTCATTCACATCACTAAGCACTAATCTACTATATCAGATGCATATAAAATATATAAGGATTCATCACTAAGAATAACTCACATCAATGACACAAAGCAATCACAACACAAGATATATGTGGTTCACCCCAGCATGGGGCTACGCCCACCAACTCTTCTTCTCTTTATTATCTTTGTTCAATGCACAGAGCCACAAGACCCACTCTGCACATGACAGGAGATCTGCACGTACCTCACTAGATCCTCCTTCCTCGAGTTAGGTCACAACACAAAGACTTCTTACACAGTCTGCACACCATCTTCTTACAATCACTTGCACTTAGCTCTGCAAGTATTAACACAAAGGATGAAAAAAGCCTCTAGCTCTGTACTAAGCTACAAGCATTCACTACTACTAATTTCTTACATCGGCTAGATATCTATTTATACATTGAAAAAGTTTCCTAAACATGGGTAACCCCATGGGTCGACATCCCATACCCTTTACATAAACCCTAAACCCAAAAATCCCACAAAAGGGGGAAAGATCCCATGATCTCGACTTCGCCTTGCACTCCGCCTTCGACCAGCCTTTAGAAGTCCCAAAAATGGTCAAACATGAACAAGGTTCTCCAAAACTTAGTCAAGGGCCAACAAGCCCCCAACACTCACCTGTGACTCGTTCTGAGTCACTCTAATCTGGGTAACTCTGCCTCGAATGCCTTGAGATTGGCTCGAGATGCCTCGACCTGTTGCTTCGCCAGAGTCTCATGCTCGACGAACTCCTGAAGAACCTTCTCCGTCATAGGTCCTTCCAAGCATTGTTCTACTGTGGTGACCAATTGTTCTAGTTATGCACCTCATCCTTCATTCTCCTCAAAAAGTGTGCAAGCTTCGTCTTGCACTGGCTGGAGCTTCTAAGTCACTTCCATGAATTTACTCTGGATGGCATGGACCTGTTGTTTAACCATGCATTGTTCTTGGGACCTTTTCATCCTCTCGGCCGCTAACAATTGGTTCAACTACGCTTGCACTGTTGTTGCTTGCTGCTTTTCCTCCTGAAGCTATGAATCGAGTGTCCTTAGTTCAGGGTCCTCTACAAGGTGCTCATAAGTCTGTGCACTTCGACTGCTGAGTTGTTTGCATTCTAAGGCTAATGCCTTGATTCTATGGACTACGCTTCGGGCAGTTTCTTCCCTTTGGTCTCACACTTCCTGTAGAGTGCTTGACACTGCTTGTAATTCTAGTTCTGCTACTCTTTGTTGGAGATGTTGAATGGCTTCAGCAAGCTTCCCCACCTGCCTCTCAATGGCTTCTTCTTCCCTATGTTCTAATACTGTCACAGAGCAAAGTGCTCTAGTGACTTCTTCTTTAATTCCAATCTGCTCTGTGAGCAACTGTTCTTTCTCCTTCTGGATCTATGCTCTATCCTCTGCAAACTTTGCCTGGAGGTCATCTTTTTCTTGTTGGGAAACTCAACGTTTCTCTATGAATTTCTCTTTTGCTTGCTTCAGGGCCTCTGTGCCCTATTCTTTTTCTTCCTGGACATGACGAAGGCAAGCTTCTATTGAGTCTTCTAATCTACATAGCTAGGCAGGCTCATCTCCCAACTTTTCTCCTTCTGGTGGTAATGGTGCAGTAGACACTGCACGACTTGAATAGAGAGCCTCTTGTACTCCTTTAAGCTCTGCTTCGATCCTGTCAAACATTGTCTCTTGTTTGGTTTCACTTCGCTGCAAGATATCCTCTAAGGTGTCTGACACAACAACAATGATAAGGTCAATTTCATCCACCGTTAGCACAGTATGAAATGGCAGTTTATTGGCTTTTGAATTCTTCCACGATGTAGGTTTCTTGGGGGAAACCTTTAATTTCTTGGATGTCTCATCTTTATCAAGGGGTTACCTAGGCGGTGTTACTTCGCCCTACTCTAGTTTGTATTCTTTCCCATCGTTCTCTTCCTTGTCTACTTCATCACCTCCTCCCCTTTCAGGTGAATCTGAATAAGTCTCTTTTGATGCGCTATTCAACTCCTATACCTCTTCCTTATTTTTCCTTCTGCTACTGTTGGGTGCATCATATTCTTTGCGAGTGACTACAAGACTTCCGATGAGGTCGGGGTTAGATAGTTCTGCCTGGTTGACTGGTATAAGGAACTTTGCGGGCCATTCCTTAGTTATTTCTTCCATGTCCTCCTCAATGAGCATATAGTAGGATTGAAGCTCTTCTTTATGTTCGTCTCCACATGTAGTGATATAAATAAAATTTCTATCGGCGCAGAACTTCACAAATGGCCTTGACCTATGCAGGGTGTTCGACGTCATACAGGGGAAAGAAACAATAGCCCTCTTCAACTGTAGGTAATAGGTGTGGACCACCGCGTTTGAATGTCATTTCTTAGCCATGTCACTCGAGTACCAGAGCATAATGAACTTCGCAACTAAGGGTTCAGACGGCTCAATCTCAGGGAAGGTCGCTCCTTCTGGAATCTCACAAGCAATGAAGGTGATGAGGATCAACAACCAACTGAAATGGAACTCATAGCCCTGATCCTGACCTTCGCGAAAGTATTTATCTAACTGGTTGACGAGGTAGCTCGCCCAGTTCATTTGTAGTCCTTCAATGCATTTTCCTGCGAGGTCAACAATGAACCCCGTGACCTGCGTGGGTCTGTTCTTCCTTACTAGATTACCAACGATCAACTGTAAGGCTAGGTACATTTGATCATTATGGATGGAAGCTACCTTGTAACATCGCTTTCCCTTCTCCACATTTCCATAGGTGTCTTTGATTCTCTGTGCCAGGGCGTGATCTGCAACCTTCCCTGGATAAAAGTCTTGTGGGTCTGGTCCTTGCATGCTTAATCCGGTGATCCGATGGATCAATGCCAGATATACAGTGATGCATCTGTCCAGCTACAAATAATCTCCGTGGAAGCAAGACAACAAGAGTTTAATGCACATGTTAACCTTCTGATGCCTTCCAAAGTGGGGTATCTTCATTACGTTCAGGATGGTGGACCTCGCGATGTCCATGGTCCACGGTTGGGGGATGAATTTGACTTCGTCCCCTTTGTCTTGGTCAAATACTTATGTGGGGTGAGCATGCCATAGTTCTTGTGATCTCCCAAGTTGAACTCATTCATCTTCAACGCCATGATTTGTCCCAACTAGAGTCCAACTGCACGTATCCCCTTCGGGAGGTACGCAGTGATCAAGGTGTAGTCGAAGTCACTTGGGACAATGTCATGACTAACCACACCAACCAGAGGCAGGATATATTCAGGCAAGACAGATGGGATGAGCTTCACATTCACCAAGTCATCACAATGCTTGCTACGCTTCTTAGTAGCAGGTCAACTAGACCGACGTTTTGCAGTCGACGGGGATGCTTCCAATCCTCGCGTCGATGAAGCTTGTATGCCTGAAGACATCACCTTTTCATCCATGAGGTCTATTAGGATCTATTTGACAGACTTTTATACTGTGCTAATGTCTTCCGACATGCACGCTCGAGATCAAATATCTCAGGTTGGTGAGTAAACACTCAATGTAACAGAACAGGTGCCAAGCTCTCAATAAGAACTGAGAGAAAGCAACTAGTTCTATGTGGGCTCGGATAATCACAATTGTCAAAAGTGTTCTCGGTGAAACACTCGATAGGATAAATAGACAACATCGTAACAGACTCCTTCAACGGGCAGGAATGCCTCAGTCAATGCAATTCCATCCGTTCTGGCACGGTCCCAACGATCCAATGACGAACGTTCCAACAATAACTATGTTGCTATCCATTCTGGAGTGTCATTCTAATGGTTGGGATGCCTCCAATGGTCATATTTATTTGATGTGGCGAAGTTCCAATCGATGTTGTTCTGCTATTCTGGCGAGGTTCAAGTTTTGCAAGATTTTCGTCTTCTCTGGAACCTCATGCAATTTTTCTATCTTTTCTTTCTTCTTGCTGAGCTTCCTTGATTTCTTTCCTGTGATCTGAGTCACTGGGTTCCTCTTTCCAGTTTGATTCTTTCCTTCTCTTAGCATAGTAACTTCGCATTGCTGAGGATCTTTCACAATATTTGAGGATAATAATTCTTTTCTTGTTGTTTCTGGAGTAGGTGCTCTACTCTCCTGCATGGATAAGTTCTTAAAGTCTTCCTGCATTCTTTTAACTTCGACAACTAGGTCTGTGGTCCTCAGTTGGTTCGACTTGTCCTCTTGTTATTATATTAGACATGCTATTCTCCTAGCCATGAAATATCTTAGTTCTTTATTTTTCTATTTTATAGCTTCTTCTTCTTCTTTCCTTCGGATCTGATCTCTCTCTCAATCCAGGTCTTTCCTAACAAAAGTGCAAAAGGAGTGTTGTTCTCAGAAAAATTAATGACCTCAAATTATTCTTATGTCGATGCTCTATGAGCACTCATAAGTACATGGGTAAGTCTTCCACATAGGGTTATCATATTTCCTTTAAACAACCCTATTCCTCCCAGTGAAGGAACCATAGCAGGCTTTCCCAAAATTTCCCAAGTTCTTTATGTCATAATGTTCACCTGTGTTTCTGCATCCAATACACAGTCTATGTCGAATTCTCCTATTCTTGTTTCTATGCACTCTTTATCTTTTAATATCTCTGATAAACTAATGTATATGTGATCATTCAATGTTTCTTTCATCTTCAATAATATAATCTCTGATTCTTTCTGGTTCTTGAGCATATTCTTAGTCTCTTGACCTCCCTCATGGTCTTCTTGTCTCATGTTCATATTTTCAACTTTATCAATCATTTTAGGGCAATCTAAAACTTCATGTCCAGTAGCCTTACAACAAAGGCAAATAGGACCTCGACTAGGGCATTCCTTAGCAAGATGTCTCGGTCTTCTACAATTGTAACAAAGAGTCAATCCTCTATTTCTCTTGAACGATCCCCAACCTTTCTTGTACTGTGCACTGGGATCACAGTGATGGACCTGCAAAAAATTCTTTCTCGGATCTTGCATCCACTTGTTAGTCCAAAAATTCTTTCTATGCATAGGGATAACATATCTTTCACCATTTCTTTAAGATCTATTCACATCAAATCTTCTTTCTTCTAGTTGTTCGCTAGTTTTCAAACTAGGACCAAATCTATCAGCATACCTAGGTCCATTCTTTCGAAACAAAAATTTCCACTTATCTTACCTTTATCAGAGCACAAAGCTTTAATATCTTACCTCTTTTCTTCAGATCGAGCTTCTTTTCTTAGCACAGAGCTTCGGAAGTCAAGTAGAGTATTGCACACCACAACAACATATCTACGCACATAGCTTTCTTCTTTTCTTTAGTTCACATCAATCATAGTTTTAGGTCCTGGAAACGGAACCATGTGTTGGCACAGGGGCAGACCTAGAGTTCAACGCTTCAACAACGCACCAGAAAAACCCTAACTATCAGCCCTTTCGGCAACACCTGTGAAGTAGATGAAGTCTCAATTGAGGTAGAGGCAGGGGTGGTTGCAGGACTCAAGTGTCTACAACCTAGCTAGGACACAGATCTATGATCACAGTACTTAAGAGATCTCTTAGCAGTTAACATTCATGAATATTTAACTCTTATCCACTTCGCAAGAGAAAACTCTAATTACAGAACAACGCAATATTCAACAAGATCTAACACATCCAAGCACTTAGCATATAGAAATAGATCAAATCTAGCATTCATTCACATCACTAAGCACTAAGCTACTATATCAAATGAATCTAACACATATCAAGATTCAACACTAAGCATAAATCACATCAATGACACAAAGCAATCAAAACATAGGATATATGTGGTTCACCCCAGCGTGGGGCTACATCCACCAACTCTTCTTCTCTCTATTATCTCCATTCAATACATAGAGCCACAAGACCCACTCCGCATAGGATAGGAGATCTCCACACACCTCGCCAGATCCTCCTTCCTCGAGTTAGGTCACAACACAAAGCCTTCTTACACAGTCTGCACACCAGCTTCTTACAATCACTTGCACTTAGCTTTGCAAGTCTTAACACATAGCATGCACAAAGCCTCTAGCTCCACACTAAGCCACAAGCATTCACTACTACTACTTTCTTACATCACCTAGATATATATTTATACATTGAAAAAGGGGCCTAAACATGGGTAACCCCATGGGTCAACATCCCATACCCATTACATAATCCCTAAACCCAAAAATCCCACAAAAGGGGGTGAGATCCCGCGATCTCCACTTCGTCTTGCACTCCTTCTTCGACCAGCATGTCGAAGTCCCAAAAATGGTCAAACATGACCAAGGTTCTCCAAAACTTGGTCAAGGGCCAACAAGACACTATTATTTGATGCTGGAAATAATGTCCAGAGGGCGGTTCTGCACAATGAGAAGAGCTTATGGTAGAGGCTCTCAACCCCCCCTAGTCCTTGATGCAACTTTGAGTATTGAGGGAAATTTCTACTGTAATTTTAGATTGGTTGTTTGCACATGTAAATGGATCATTTAATCTTATGGTATTGTGATTAAATATGTGATGTGTTGTTGGGTTGTCTATTATTTAGAAGGTTGTCATACTTTTCCGTCTTTTCTTATCCAAATCAATTCCTTGATACAAATTAGGAATAGCATATCCCAAATTTCCATGGACATAATGACTCAATTGCACTACATATTACATATTTCGTTGAATTCATTTCAAAATTCAACATTTTCCATGAGTATTTTAGGAGGAATTTCACAAGCGTTGGGATGTTATCTATGAAGACAAAAATGTTGAAAATCTAGTGGGTGAACCAATAGTGATTTCAGATCTGGGGGAAGAGAGGAGCGATGAAGTCATTGAAGACCTTGTTGCAACATCTCATAAGTCCTTTGAAGGCTATGCATTCTACAGAAGAAGCACATCATAATCATGATGTACACTTGCATGAAGAAAAGGATTTGATAAGTTATTTATCTCTTCAAATTTATAAATTTAATGATGAGACCCTTAAATATTTGAAGAGGATAGATGTGGTAGAGAAACACTTGGAAAGTGAAGAATTTATAGGTGTTATCATCTCCTCATGTGATGAAGGGCATGAAAATTATGAGGATGAGGATATGATCACTCTCTTTTAAATTTGAAGGCATAGATGAAATGTGGATCATTGGTTTCTTCATGGAGATACCATCTATGAAACAAATAGTGAGAGCATGAAGGAAAAGATGAGTTGGCATACTCCACTTCCAATCAGTATTGAGGGTCACTTCATGGGACATAAATAATACATCTCAATCGAGGTACGTTACGCTTTTTTCATGGTTGATGAACAATTGTATGTTCTCCTCACTAGGGCAGATTTGATGTAGCATAAATGGGTTTTTCATGGCAATAATGACGCGAAAAGTTTCCCGCGATTGATGTCTCTAGCTCTTTCCCCACCTATGTATGAAAATTAGTGGGTCATTTCAAGAAGTTTTATGGTCTCTTTAAATCAACCTCGAATGAGATTGGATTTATAGTAGAATAAGGATATAATGATGGATTTAAGACTATTGTAAGAAGGGTGCATTTGGAGAAGAAATCATTCTAGACTAATGAATCTTAAATAAATAATAGTTGATAAATGAAATGCATTGCCTATTCTCATCTTGTAGAAAAAAAATTGATTTATGAGGGAAAGGCATGCCACTTGAAATATTTGTTTTGAAAGCATACATGTAGAGGAGAGATCTCTAGAACGTATGACCAACAAGAATATTAAAGCTCTCTTCAACAAAAGGGAATGTTGGTTTAGACCTGTTTGATGCACTCAATGGTAGCAAGGAGGGCACAATCATATCAACAAAGAAATATGTTATCTAAAGAATCCTCCTGCACCAAATCCAGAATTTAAGCACATTTATGGCCAACCATTGGGAATCAGGTTCCATCGGAAAACTAGTGAACTTTACATTGCAGATGCTTGTTTTGGATTGCTTCATGTAGGTTCTAAAGGAGGGCATGCAAAAAACCATTTCCAATAAAGATGAGGGACTGCCATTTCAATTGACAAATGATCTTGATTTTAGGAGGAGCAATATACTTCACTTATTATATTATTGATCTTCAGTGAAGTCACTTTTTGTTTTCTATCTTTAGTGGATATGATACTAGAAAGTTGATGAAATATGAACCAAAGAGTGGGGAAATAATTGTGTTCCTGAGGATCCTCAAGTTTGCAAATGGATTTTCTATGAGCAAATATTTCTCATTTTTTTCTTATTTCATAAACAACCAATCGTAGGATTGTGTAGGTGTCGGAATACCAACATGGAAACACTATCAAGCTAATAAGTGAGGTGGAAGAAAGACATGGCCAACTATGCAATAACCTTTTAGTGGTAACAAGCACCAAGTGTAATCCATACTAGACTCCATTACTTGGCAAACATAGCCAATATGGAGGTTGCAATATCTAGGAGTATTTTAAATTGGACTAGGCACATTTATGGGATTTCAATAAGGATTTCCTAGAGGTTACACTCCATAACAATTGCACTCCATATTGGGCACTGCCTACAACATTCATATCAACAACATGGCAATCTGTTCACACAATTGAGACGCTACTCCATCTTTGGCCACACTATTATTACTATGTTGTGCAATTGTGGAACTAGGAAGAGCCTTATGTGGTATATGAAGAAGTCAAAATGATATGTTTGAGGATCATTGCAAGAAAGAGGACATATGGCATGGGAAAACCATTGACAAGCTCAACACTCTCAAGCAACAGAAGAACAAAGGTAGCAAAGACATTGTCCAATGCTATTTTGAGCATCTTTTTACCTTTAATGAAGTTTAATATTATTTCTTGGAGGGTTTGTTGAATTCGTAACAAGGGTGCTCAACCCCTAACACATATGCATATGCCACATTTCCTTCAAATTTGTCCTTCAACACAATTATTTTTTTCTTCCATGCATTAAATAATCCTTTCTTGAATACTCAACCAACCTCTCCTCCACCGATACAGAACATAATCTCACACCATTGCATGATGAGAGGCTCTCGTGGGAACCTACGCACACTGTCACATGTGGGAATATCCATGGATCCCCCTTCCTCATGCATTTCCCTATTAAATGAAATAGTAGGACACTAAGAAATCCTCCTCCCCACTCAAATAAACTATGTTCCAAAGGCCACTCCACCAGTCATAGTTTCCCACATAAGGTATTGTTCCATGCAAATCAAACAAATTCTCACAATACCATGTGTGTTATACCTCAAGTGCCCACATACCCTATTTGGTTAGTCGAAATCATGCCTCTTTGTTTTTGGGTTCCCTCTCAGCAATCAAATTGGATAAGTTATTTGATAGAAGGTTCCTTTGGCTTGGGCGACCTCTTTAAGGTATAAATAGGCCATTCTCTCCTCTTCCAAAGTATTATTGGGTTATTTCTCATTTCTCTTCTTGGCAGGGAGTGAGTGTTCTTGATTTAAAGGGTTGCAGAAGGTGGCATGTGTATTTTCAGGTAAGCGATGTGCTACCCAAGCTCATATGTACTCATTTTTAATAATAATGAACACAATTTTCAGGTAAGCAATGTGCTACCCAAATTCATATGTACTCATTTCTAATCCAATGAACATGATCCTTAATTTGGAACCTAGTCTTCTTGCATAAATACTTTTGGATACCAAGACACCCTTAAGTTAAAGCTAGAAGGAAGCATACAACTATAAAATGAAATTTTCCTTGGCAAGCTAAATGACTCTCAAGAGAGAGTTTTGATAGTTTATCATATAGTTGAGATTTTGGACAATTTTCTCTTAAGCAAGTAGGAAAAGATAAAACAATAATGCTCTATGTAATTTATAGAAAGAGCCAAAATGTTAGTCATAAAGCACACACAAATGTTTTCTCATTAATACTAGAACTATTTGAAAGAAAAGATAAATCAAAAGGTTGAATTACTCTAAAATTACAGTTAAAATGCTCTATTCTTTAATCAATATTTTTGAATAGTCTATGAAATTGGATATGCATAAGCATTCTTCTATCAAGCTGTAAAAATAACTAGTACAATGGTTCTACTTCATTACTAGTATCATGTTGGTATCACAATAAGCTCATAATGATTACCATAGTTTTACTCTTTCACACTTGTATTATCTAATACACGCTAATTACTCTAGGAGTCAAGCATGAAAACAAACCTTCTCACAAATAAGCGCTAGTTGGTGATGGAATCCAACATCGCAAGATCGATGCACGAAGGGGCTAACTTTCGGTGGGTGGGAAAGTTACGTTGACAACCTGCTTAAAGAACTAACGCCCTGGTGCAAGTTACCTCACCGAGCAGTGGAAAACCCTCCAAGGAGTCCAATTGAGTCTAGCTAACGTCGATCCCAGGTACAACACCACCTTCCTTGTTATGTCACCTTGGGTAGGAATTATAAAATATTATGGCCTCTATGGTAGCACCTACTATACCAAAGCAGAGGGGAGACATTCAATAGTCGACACCAAGACCAAACAAAGAAGGGTTGATTACTTTGTCGGCCCAATGCGACCTCGTGCTTGACCCTTGTGTTAGAAGGGCTTCCCAAAGTTAGTGATATAGCAACTAGATTTCAGTCCCTAACTCAAAGCTCTATGTTTTTATTGTAGCTTTGGAAAGTTATTCTTACAATCCTATTCCAAAGCTCTACACCTAAGCTAAGATGGGTTTGAAGATCCCTAGAAAATTTGCTAGATAAATTTTAATTAGCGCTTGATTTTAGGTTGTTGTTACTCAAAGGAGTGGTCGTGAAACTGATGGTGTTTCGACTCGACTCTTTAAACCATGCAAGAGAAAAATGAAATGCAATAATTTCAACTTCGATGAAAACTAGCTATGGGAAGGATCAAGAGGTTTTCCCGGATCCCTGTAAGAGTCTTTGGAAGCATATAATAATTAATATTTCAATATATGCCACTTAATGGAATCATTCCCAAAAATAAATTTCCCTTGGCTCACATTAATGGTTTCATGGACGAGCTACATGGTGCCAAGTTTTTTCTAATATTAAACTCCATTATCTCATATTGAAGCACTTACTAATGCAATGTAATAAAGTGCAATAATGTGACACTTGCCAATGTAATCTTGTTTTTTTTTATGGAAGAAATATGTGGTATAATAAATTCTTATGATTTTTTTATTAGTAATTAAATTTGTTGTAAAATCGTGGATATGAAAACCTTCTAGTTATGAGAAGAAATTATGAGAATTTAGTATATTTTTTATAGGTTGGAATAAATGTTCTAGTAGTTATGTTAATGATTCCTAATTTCATATTTGTATTTGACTCAAGGTACTAGCTGCAAAGTATCAAATTTTAATTTCAAGTTGATAAACCAAATATGAAATGAATCCTAAAACCATCAAGTGTTGTAATTTGTAATTTAAGTGTAGTGTCATGTAGTTGTCTTTTAAAACATAGAGGGAGTAGTCTCTATAGAAGTAGAGCAGTATGATATTGGATTCTCTTCTAAGCCGATGTTGATCTTTTTAACCTTCAAGAAATCTTGATATATATGGTGGTGTGAAAAGAAGTAGAATAGGTAGAGGAGAAAATCAAGGATAATTTAGTACCCATTACTTATGCCAACTTATATAGGAATGAGGGAAATCTTAGACCTTAGGAAATCCCTAAAATATCCAACATTGAAAGCAAAAATGCATATGAGGAATTGGGACGTCATTAAGAAGACTAGAACCTAGATAGAAATGAGAGTCCATATGGATAAAAAGATTTTGGAAAATATCAATACCTTGTTAGATGTTAAAGAATTAGGGGCAAAGGGATCCCTTAAGTTACATGATGCCATAGGGCATATTCTTAGGCAATCCAATTTGGAGAAAGTAGAGGAAAACACCAAGTTGAAAAGGAGGATAATAGATTTGGAATCTACATTTATTCCTAAACCATTGTTTATGTAACCATTGGCCATTAGGACACCCTATGAACAACTTGAAGACAATCCCAGGATGATTTCCATAGAAAAATGAGCCCAAGGGTTATTGTAGGGGGTTAGGGAGACAATTTCAACCAAAATTGAAAAAATATTGAAGTTGTTGATGGATCTATGGGAATTGATGAGAAAATCCTTTGTCCTTGACACCAAAATTATTTATTTGACCAACTCTTTGAATCAATGATTTACCAACTTCTCTAAAAAGAGATAAAATGATGGCTTAGTGATTTGTCTATTGAGAATTCTCGGATTGATTGATTGATTCAAGAGCAATGCATAGAATTAAGCAAAGTCCATAACGAAATATTTTCCTTAAGCGTGAAATAGGAGGTCCCAATGGGACCCATGATGGGTTACATCAAGACTTGGGTTGATAAAGCATTGAAAAATATATCTAAGGCCCTGTAATATTTATTTAAGAAGACAATTAGGTTTTAAGAACCTTTTCGATGGCATGAGAGAGTACAAAATCATGGATTTCAAATAAGAACAAGCTCACTTCCAAATTTTCAAGTCTTCCCCAATTTTGTAAGTTTTCTCACTATAACTTCCCCTTCCATATTTTTCTCCTTGTTGTTCTTTGTCATTAGATTATTTTTTCAATTAGTTTGCTTCTTGCAGTTTTCATCTAGGAATTTACTATACTATTTTAGGTTGGTGGATTCGCATCCCAACTCCTTTGAGAGCAAACATGACCATTTTATTTAAGTTTTTTTCATTGAAATTTGTAGAGGTTTCCTCATCCCTTTACCCCATTAATGATAGAAACCATGGTGCTCAATTTACCCCATCAATGACCATCTTGACATGATTTTCACTCTTATTACGACCAAACATACATTTTTTATCAATATCTAGGGTTTTATCACTATTTTGTTCCATCTCATAATGCAACCCTAGGCTTCTAAATATCTTTCCATGATTGTTTATGGCTTATGGTTTCACTTTCCATCAAGGGCATGGTCAAACAATTGATGCCTCAACAACAGGGAGAAAAAATCACCATTGACTCTCCAATGTCACTCAAGCTAGGGTTGACCGCAATCTCCTCTATCTCCATTGTTTCTCGAGCTACGGCTGGCATTCCCCTCTGTCTCTTAGTCTGTCGCTCCTGTCGGGATATGTCTCCACGCGAAGAGTGTCGAGGGTACTCACTCCTACCGGGATATGTTTAATGCGAAGAGTAACTCTGTCTCCACGCGAAGAGTAGCTTTGTCAAGGGTCACTCCTATCAGGTAGCTCCATTGAGGGTGTCTCCTATCGGGTAGATCTGTCTCCACATGGTGATCAAACTTAACAATGTAGCTCTGTCTCCACGTGCGCGATGATCAAGACTTAAAAATGGGGGTGGGAATAGTTAATTTTAAATTTGGCTATATGATGGGTGATTCAATGGGCACGGGGATAGTCATGGGGACTTATCAAATTGGGAAAAGTCCCTAATTCACAATAGTTTCTTTATTTCCCTAGGTTTTGTTTTTTAAATGATTTTTTTGGATTTTATAATTTTATGAAGAAATAATAAACTAATGATAGAGATAAGAGGTGGGCATTAACTTCGAAATAAAATGGGTTTCCAACCATTCAAGGAAACATATTATCAAAAGAAAACAAGGTGACATATACACAAAAATCAATGAACACCCAAGTTCATGCCTCTTATTTAATGGCAATGGTTTGGATGTGATTTTTGTAGAAATGGAACAAAATAATACAATAGATGGAAGTGAGTGTTAAAAACAATGTGCCAAAAAGAACTAAGTGAAGGGGTGGAAGCCCCCATGGAAATGGTTAGAACTAGATTACATATGAGAATGGGTGCCAAATATTATTACGATGGGTGCCAAATGGAAAAATGGTACTACTCTAGGGTAACCCATCATAGGAAGGCTCCACCATTAGATGTGTGCAAAGTGAAGAAGATGGAATAATGTACTAATGTTTAATAGGGATATTCCTAGGACAATTTTAAGGTGGCATAAGGTTTAAATGAAACAATGCAGAGGGAAATGATCCTAATTCTATATGAAAGTTCAAGAATATACCTTACTCATCTAAACATGGCTAAGAAAATGATCTATAGGTACCATAAAATTCAATGCAAGGTCCTGCACCTAAAATCACAACTGGAAATTCATATTATATGCTTCATGTCAACACGAAATAGTTTGACAACATCTCATTTTATGGAAACATCAATAATCTTAATTATGGAAATTTAATCCAAGGTATCTTCTTCAAGTCAGAGGTGTTGTTGGTAGAGATTAATCAAAATGATCAATATTTCCAAAGGGATGGAGTATAAGGAATTGATAGTGGAGTAGATAGACCTAGGGTGAAATTCAATAGGAGAGCCATTATGGAGGTTATCCTAAGGACTGTCTAAAAAGGTCATGGTCTCTAAGAATTTATGATCGTTAGGAAATATCATGGTCGAAGAAGTAGGACCCGACACTTTTTCACATAGGGGGTGAAATTGACTTTGTCACCCTTATGGATAAATGTCCAGTTTTAATCTTCGAGTGTAAGTCATGAAAGTGAGTCAAAGGCTCATTCTTTATGGGAGTTTATATTAGAAAAATGGTGGAAGTGGCTACATAATTCAATTTTGAAGGAGGTTTGTCCAACTAAATAGTAGGGATAGAATATGTATGATCCACTAAAGGTGATACATTATCTTCGGTCAAATGTGGTTGTGGATCATAATATGAGCATTGATTTATGATGACAATGAATCCTTCATGTGGAAATTGCATCACAAAAAGAGTAAGGCATTACGACTTTCACGATGTACATACAATTGTGCCTAAGGAACATGTTGTATTTTGTTGGTGTTGTCGCAACCACTACATCAATTAAAACAATGTTACCACCGAACTCTATTGGGGGATTAATAAAAAATTGTATTGATTCATATGGTCTACCATTAAAGACGCACAACTCGATCGAAACGCATGACGTCCTCGCATCTAGTACTGCAAGGGAATGCAATAACGTCGATAAAGAAGTACTTTATTAATCACACAAGCTTCAATATCAATTATTTCTTATCTTTGTTTTTTGCTCTCATATAAGTACTCTTTTGATACATAAAATATATTAGTACAAAATCATTATTTAAATATGAAATCTCATATATTTCCCCTTCTTCTCGCCACAACCAAAATTATGGGCCTAATTGGCATGATGTTGGTTTTGAACGATACAGACGATGAATATAAAGAGTGGGTGTGTGAGTGATATTTGAGTCTGGAAACCCTCCCATATTGTCAAGGCATAGAAACAGTCTATCCATGCCAAATTTTGGTGCATACAGAAAAATTTTGAAAAAAATTCAACGTTGGCCCCATTCACAGGTCATTGTTGCCTATCATGTACTCTAGCCCTAGTACAATGTCTTTTAATAGTTGTTTCCTTTAAAATTTGACTGAGAACATTAAAAATAAATGAGGACAAGATGGATTGATATATAGAGTGGGTGCGTGAGTAATATTTGATTCTAAAAACCCTTCCATGTCGTCAAGGCATGCGAACAGCCTATCCATGTCAAATTTCAGTGCATACAGAAACATTTTGAAAGAATTTAAACGTTGGCCCCATTCACAGGTTATTTTTTCCCATCATGTACTCTATCAGACCTATTACAATGTCTTTTAGTTGTTTCCTTTAAAATACGATCGAGACACATGGCATCCCTGCATCTAGTACTATAAGGGAATGCAATAACGTTGATAAAGAAGTACTTGATTAATCACACAAGCTTCAATATCAGTTATTTCTTGTCTTTGTTTTTTGCTCTCATCTAAGTACTCTTTTTCTCCATAAATAACATTAGTACAAAATCATTATTTAAATATGAAATCTCATCTATGGCCTTCTTCTCTCCACGACCAAAATCATGGGCCTAATTGGCATGATGTTGGTTTTGAACGATACAGACGATGAATATAAAGAGTGGGTGTGTGAGTGATATTTGACTATGGAAACCCTCCCATATTGTCAAGGCATACAAATATTCTATCCATGTCAAATTTTGATTCATACTGAAACATTTTGAAAAACTTTCGACGTTGGTCCCATTCACAGGTCATTGTTGTCCATCATGTACTCTAGACCTAGTACAATGTCTTTTAATAATTTTTTCCTTTAAAATTCGACCAAGAAAATTTTAAAAAAATGAGGATGAGATGGGTCGCTATATAGAGTGGGTGTGCGAGTAATATTTGAGTCTGGCAACCCTTCCATATCGTCAAGGCATGCAAATAGTCTATCCATGTCAAATTTCAGTGCATACAAAAACATTTTGAAAGAATTTAAACGTTGGCCCCATTCACAGGTTATTGTTGCTCATCATGTACTCTATGCAGCCTAGTACAATTTCTTTTAGTTGTTTCCTGTAAAATACGATCGAGATGCATGACGTCCCTGCATATAGTGCTACAAGGGAATGCAATAACGTCCATAAATGAGTACTTGATTAATCACACAAGCTTCAATATCAGTTGTTTCTTGTCTTTGATTTTTTCTCTCATCTAAGAACTCTTTTGCTCCATAAAGAATATCAGTACAAAATCATTATTTAAATACGAAATCTCATCTATTTCCTTCTTCTCCCCACGACCAAAATCATGGGCCTAATTGGCATGATGTTGGTTTTGAATGACACAGACGATGAATATAAATAGTGGGTGTGTGAGTGATATTTAAGTCTGGAAACCCTCCCATATCGTCAAGGCATACAAACAATCAATCCATGTCAAATTTTGGTGCATACAAAAACATTTTGAAAAAAATTCAACGTAGGCCTCATTCATAGGTCATTGTTTCTCATCATGTACTCTAGCCCCAGTACAACGTCTTTTAATAGTTGTTTCCTTTAAAATTTGACCGGGAAAATAAAAATGTAATTAGTACGATATGGGTCGATATATAGAGTGGGTGTATGATTAATATTTGAGTCTATAAACTCCTCCATATCGTCAAGGAATGTGAACATTCTATCCATGTCAAATTTCAATGCATACAAAAACATTTTAAAAGAATTTCAACGTTGGCCCCATTCACAGGTTATTGTTTCCCATCATGTACTCTATCTGACCTAGTACAATGTATTTTAGTTGTTTCCTTTAAAATACAATCGAGATGCATGACATCCCCGCATATAGTACTGCAAGGGAATGCAATAACATCGATAAAGAAGTACTTGATTAATCGTACAAGCTTCAATATTAATTATTTCTTGTGTTTGTTTTTTTCTCTCATCTGAGAACTCTTTTTCTCCATAAAGAATATTAGTACAAAATCATTATTTAAATACAAAATATCATGTATTTCCTTCTCGCCATGACCAAAATCATGGGCCTAATTGGCATGATGTTGGTTTTGAACGACACAGACAATGAATATAAAGAGTGGGTGTGTAAGTGATATTTGAGTCTAGAAACCCTCCCATATTGTCAAGGCATACAAACTGTCTATCCATGCCAAATTTCAGTGCATATAGAAAAATTTTGAAAAAATTTAACGTTGGCCCCATTCACAGGTCATTGTTTACCATCATGTACTCTAACCCTAATACAATGTCTTTTAATAGTTGTTTCCTTTAAAAGTCGACTGAGGAAATTAAAAGGAAATGAGGACGAGATGGGTCAATATATAGAGTGGGTGTGTGAGTAATATAGCAGTACCCGAGACCTCTCAAGATGTAAGCTATCAAAGGGAAGCAACCGCCAGAAGTGTAGTTGAGAGACTGAAGGCTCTTGTCGAGGAGTGAAAGCAACTGAGTAACCACAGTGCCCAAACAAAAGAGAAGCTCGCTGAGAACCTGGAATTTCAGGCACTAGAGTCATAGCTCTAGGACGCAAAGAAGCACACAGAGATACTACAAGCACAGTTGAAGGCCCTGTCGATTGTCGAAAGAATGAAGTGGTCTCAAGAGCAACGAACCATCCAGCAGCAGATCCATACAATTCAAAGCAAAGTTATGGAAGTAACTCAATGGATCCAACCTGTGTAAGATAAGGCCTATCAGCTGTTAACAAAGGTCGAGAACTGAGGAGCAGATCTAGAACAGGTTGTTAATGCAGCAAAACAACGCCAAGAAGGGCCAGTGAACAACATAGTAATCCAGGAGTTCACCGAGCAAGAGATCGTAGCACAGCAGCAGGTCGAAGCATATCGAGCCAAGCTCGAGGTGTTCGAGGCAGAACTAGTTAGACTAGAGTGACTCGGGATGAGTCACAGGTGAGTGTTGGGGGTCTGTTGGCCCTTGACCAAGTTTTGTTGATATTTGGTCAAGTGTGACCTATTTTTGGACTTCGACAGCCTGTCGAAGGAGGAGCACAAGATGAAGCAGAGATCGTGGGATCTCGCCCCCTTTTTGGGTCATTTTTGGGATATGGGAATATGTATCGGTAATGGGATGTCGACCCATGGGTTTACCCATGTTTAGGCCTATTTTGTATATATAAATAGATGCTTAGGCTAGATAGAAGTGGTGGTGCATCTATGTGATGTGAATGTATGCTAAGTGCAAGTAGAGTTTGTAAGTGCTATGTGCATGACTGTGTGAGACTTGCAAAGCTAAGTGCAAGTCATTGTAGCAAGATTGTGCAAGGCTTACTATTGGAATGGAAGGAAGAAGGATCTAGCGAGCTGTGCAGATCTTATGTCGTGTGCGAAGTAAGGGTTTTGAGGCTCTGTGCTTGTACTCGATTGACTGAAGATAATAAAGAAGAAGAGTTGGTGGACGTATCCCCAGGGTGGGGGTGAACCACGTAAATATTAGGTTGTTATGCTTTGTGCTTGTATTAATGTGTTTATGACTCTCTTGCTAAGTGATTTGATATAGATACATAGGTATGCTTATGCTTTGTGCTATGAATGTTAGATCTGACTTCTATGAATGTGCTTAGTGCTTGCTTCTGCTAGATCTGATCCATATGTTTGTGCTAAGGGATTAATTACATTAGATCAGCGCGAATGATGTGATGCTCTGTTCTATCTGCACAATAGTTATTGGTTGAATATTGATGAACTATTAATTCTAAGTGCTCTGTTAAGTATTATAATCACAGATCTGTGTCCCAACTAAGGTTGTAGACACTTGATTCCTGCAACCACCCCTTCCTCTACCTCGGGTGAGACTTCATCTGCTTCGTAGGTGTTGCTGAAAGGGCTGGTAGTTAGGTTTTTGTTGGTGTGTTGTTGTAGCATTGAACCCTAGGTCTTCCCCTGTGCCAACAAATGGTTCTGTTGTCGGGACCTGAAGCTGTGATTGATGGGAACTGAGAAAGAAGAATCTTTGTGCAAAGATTCATCCAGAAGTTGTGAAGGCTCTGTGCATAGATCTGTCACTCTAGTGTGCAGTATTCTACTTGATTTATAAATCTATGTGCTAAAATAAAGAAGACGGATCTAAAGAAAAGAAGTCATATATGAAGGAGAGAAGCAAGATCTGAAAGATTGTGCTCTAAGAAAGGTAAAAGTGAGAATTTCTGATTAAAAGAGGTAAGATGTGCAAACTATGTGCTCTGATAAAGGTAAGAATAGTGAAAAGTTTTAGATCTGGAAGCTTTGTGCTCTGTAGAAGTAAGATAAGTGGAAATTTTTGTTTCTAAAGTATGGATCTAGGTATGTTTG
>ML832682.1:7801-33985 GCA_009831015.1 Picea engelmannii
CGTGATTATTATCACTGATTCCGGACCCCCCCCCCCTTGATTAAAAGCATAACACTAGGGGGGTCCAGAATGCTCTGTGAGCCATTGATCGAAGCGTCGTGATCTGGACCATTGGAAAGTGAATGTAACATAAATCATGAGCGGAGACATAAGAGCTTGGGGAAAAACTTAGGATAAAGCATTTTATGGGTTTTTCCTCAAATTTCAAAGAGATACCACCATGGGGTTTCGAACAAAATATTCCTAGGCATTTGGGACATGGTGTAACATCTTTATTAATTTGTTTTCATGGGGGAGAAGAAAATGAAACAACTAACCTACATGCTAACCTATCTTCCTAGGACAATTAACCCAGATTAAACTGTTGGGTTAAGAAATTACTCTACCCAAGGGCTATCTGACCAGGATTAGACAGTTTGGTCAGATTTATTCACTAATCTAACCTAGGGGCTATCTGACTAGGATTGGACAGTCTGGTCATATTTATTCTCTAACCTATCAACATTGAAAATTTAAAAGAACTTGGTCATGCTTGAAAGGTATGACCAAGTCACTGTTATTGCATGGGGCTTTTGTTTAAATTCTTTTATGCCCTCTTTTCTTTTTCTTTTTATTTTCTTTTTCTTTTTGTAAAATGAAAAATCAATTGCCAATAAGAACACTAGATACAGATAATATCCATAATATCCAAGTCATAAGTTGATTCCCATAATTTATGGGGTGATAACAGCGACTCCACCTGGGGATGGTACTTGCCCTGTTAAGTGCCAAGAATCTAGTTTCCTGTCATTCTGAACATATCTGTCTAGTAGCCTTCGTTAGTATTATTCTCAAGAAAACTTTGAAAAGCAGTGATCAGTAGCTTAGGGCCTTCTCTTCAAGCTTCAACAAACTAACCAATGTTCTTCACTCAGACAATGAAAGTAAAGACTGAAAATTAAAAATGGTATGTACAATGGAGAGTGAGTTCTTCAAATCTCTTACTGAGGTGGGACATAATGTTTCAGCATTCTTCCATTCACAGGTGCTCCTAGAAGATCTGACCCATCGACATTATTTAGCAAAAAGGCATTGTTTCCTCTGAAAGCTTGGATCATGTAGGGCCCTGTCCATAGATTGTCAAATTTCCCATGCATTCCCTTGTCCTCGTTCCTGGCATCCCATCTCAACACCAGGTCTCCCAGCTCAAAATCATCCTCCTTGGTTCGTTTATCAAAGATCTTCTTGATGTCCTCTTGGATGACATGTGTTTTGTTGAAAACATCTTCTCTGGTCTGTTGCAAATGAATCATCTAATTGATTCGTCTTTGGGAGTCATTTGGCTCAGCTTGCATCTCTTGAAGTAACTTCATGATAGGGACTCCCAAAGAAGTTGGGAAAACAGCCTCAATACCATAGACCAGCTGGTATGGTGACATACCAATTGACCTTTTGGTGGTCAGTCTATCTACCCATAAAGAAAATACCAACTTATCATGCCATGAATTTTTGTTCTCCTGCAATGTTTTCTTGATGATATTTACCAAAGTCTTGTTTGAGGATTCCGCCAACCCATTCCCCTGAGGATAGTAAGATGTGGAATGCCCCAAGCCAATGTGGTAATGATTGCAGAAATCAATGAGTTTGTTCGACCGAAAGGCAACTGCATTGTCAGTAATGATCTTTCTAGGACAACCAAAACGAGATAAAATATTATTTTCAAGAAATTTGATAATAACAGTGTCAGTGGCTTGCCTGCTTGGTACGACCTCGATCCATTTGGTAAAATAATCAGTGGCAGTAAGAATACATCTATGTTGGCCTGAAGACGGAGGGTGTATTTCACCAATGAAATCGAGTCCCCACTGTTGGAAAGGGGCCTCAACTAAAATTGGTTTAAGAGGTAAAGGAAGGAGTTTCCTTTTACCCTCAAACAGTTGACACTGGTGACATGTTGTTACTTTCTGATGTACATCTGCAAACAGGGTGGGCCAATAAAATCTAGCTCTGAGTATTTTGTTAGCTGTAACCTTCCAGTTCAAATGGCCACCACATTCTCCTGCATGAAACTCCTGCAACACTTTATCAGCTTCATCTTTCAGTAAACAATTTAAAAGAATACCTGCAGGGTCTTTCCAATACAAATTTCCTTCTAGAATACAAAATTTCAATGCCTTCAACTTTAAAAATCTAGCTTTAGTTTTAGTTAAACCAGGGGAAGCTTGTAAATTTTGTAGAACGAAAATAAGGTCTTCATACCATGGAGAGTTTAGAAAAAACTCTCTAATGTTTGGAGTTTCCATCTCTCCCTGTTCATCTGCCAGATCTAGAAAATTAATTTCAAGAGCCTGAAAGTTAGATTCAGCCATCAATTTGGCAAGGTCTTGGCCTTTGATCAGTTTTGTGGGCTTAATTTCTATGTCATATTCTAGAATAACTGCAATCCATTTTCCCCTTCTCCCATCAGTGTTGTCTTGTGTCAGGATATCTTTTACTACCGCGTTTGGAACATAAGCTATGATGTGAGAATGGAGAATATAGACCCTGAAGTCCTTTATAGCCTTTACCAAAGCAAAAGCCTGCTTCTCCATAATATTGTAGTTCAGGGTAGCATCTCTTAAAGCTTTGCTGAAGAAATCTATGGGTTGTTCATACCCTTCACTATTCTTCTGCAGTAATATAGCTGCTATAGTATGTTCGAAAGAGAAAGAAAAAAGATAGAAGTCTTTAGTGAAATCGAGACTAATCAAAATTGGGGCTTTTGTAAGTGCTCGTTTTACCTGTTCGAAGGATTGTCTGGACTCAGAATCCCATTTTATTTTTGAGTCCTTTTTAAGCATGTTTGTAATGTTTCGGAGGAGCTCATCCAGATTAGGGATGAATCTTCGAAGAAAATTAATTTTCCCTATAAAAGACTGTAGTTCTTTGAGGTTTCTTGGGTGTTCTAACTTTAGTATGGCCTCGATTCTGCTGGAGTCAATTCTGATTCCCTCTTTAGAGATGATGTGTCCCAGCAGTTTTCCTTCTTCTAACCCAAAAAGACACTTCTTGGGATTCAAATAAATCCTAAACCTTCTACACTTTTTGAAAACTCGTCTAAGATGCCGCAGGTGTTCATCATCAGATTGGGAAAATACGGTCACATCATCTAGATAAACGACAATAAACTTACCTGATTCTTCAACGAAGGTGATATCCATTGCCCTCTAGAACGTGGCTCCTGCATTCATAAAACCAAAAGGCATCTTCACATACATGAAAGTGCCCCATGGTGTGGTGAAAGTGGTTTTTTCCTGATCATCTGGGTGAACTAGGACCTGGTTGTAGCCTGAGAAACCATCTAGCAGAGAAATTCGACTGGACCCGACCACTCTTTGCAAGAGGTGATCCATTTTAGGCAAGGGGTAATTATCCTTCAAGCATGCTTTGTTCAGATTTCAGAAATCTATGCAGAGTCTTATTTCCCCAGTTTTCTTACGTGTAGGGACTAAATTAGAAACCCACTTAGAGAAATGTAATGGGACTATGATCTTGGCATCGTACATTTTCTTAATCTCTTTTTCTATCAGGGGAATCAAATTAGGATTTATCCTCCTAAGTTTCTTCCTAAATGGTTTCTGGTCTTCCTTTATGGGAATCCTGTGTTGTATGATGCTGGTGTCATAGGCTTTCAAATATCCATAGCCCTAGGCAAAAACGTCTGAATATTCTTTGAATAGCTCAATGTACTTAAGATTTTGTTCTGGGGGTAAATATTTGGACAATTTGACCATCCTAGGCTTCTCTTCAGTTCCTATGTTGCAATCCTCTACCTTTTTCCCATGAGCCTCTATTTTTGGTTTCTTAGCTACATCGTCATTGCCAAACATATCTTCTAAAGGGACAAGCCCTCTAGGTAACACATTGCTTTTCAATTGTAAAACATCGACGTCTATTTCGTCATCTTCTAACTCTCCTGCATCTACTGTATCTTTTGTATCTACCGTATTTATAGTATTCACACTATCTATTTCAAACTCAGAATTATTTACATTCTCGTTTTCATTTTCTACATCTATGTTTGTACATTCAAAATCATTCTTGCATTGAAGAAAGTCCTCTATCTGATCGTCATTTCCAAAGACTTGACAATACCTGATATTATCGGGAACCGTCGGTCTTCATTTCACTTCAACAATGTATGGGTGAGTTTGGCGGAATGGAATCTTGCAGGAAGCTGTTAACATAGCCAATCCATCAGCCAGAATATTCTGTCCTCTCAGCATTACCTGCAAGTCAACCTCATTAAAACACTTCAAAGCATCAAGAATAGCATTCTTGTAGGCTCTAAGGCGTGTGTGTTTAGCAACGTACTCACCTTTAATTTGCTTGATTATTAATTCAGAGTCACCCCTCACCGTTATTTTCTTAGCACCAACTTTTTTCAACAACTTCAGACCGAGCATTAAAGCTTTGTACTCGACAATGTTGTTAGTGCATTGGAAATTTAATTTATAGGAATGATTTTTTGAATACCTGTTTCGATGATTATGCAACCAGACTCCAGCTCCTGCTCCTTCTTTACTCACAGCTCCATTGAAATCCATACTCCAGAAATCAGCGGGGAAATCTTCAATGATTACATTTTCCATCTTTGTTGCCTCACCGCTTTCTGGACCTACATCCTGACTAGCTACATCTTCTATTAGCTGAGTATCTTTCTCTTCCGTATCACCATCATTGTACAAAATGAATGAATCCAAATCGGAATGAGCAGAGTAAAGGGGATAATTGTGAGGTTTCTCTTGGCTACTGACCATGTATTTCATCAGTGTTTCTCTGTATAACCTCCTCTGTTGTCCAAACACTAGGATAGTGGTGTAAGACATATCCAACTGTAGGGTTCCTTTCAGCTTAGCTCCCCAAGATTGGGATAGCAACATTTCATACTTAGGCAGGATGTTTGCAACAACCACGTCCATTACCATGCCTTTTGAAGGGATCTGAACCAGGGTGATGCAGAGGTCCTTAATCACACCAATACACTTGACTTTGTTGGATTCAAATGAGTGTATATCTTTGTAAGGCCTAGTGACCTCCAATCCTAGTTTTTCCATGACTTCTTTAGGCATCAGATTGTGTGAGGCACCTGAATCTAGCATGGTGTTATGCAATATTAAATCGTGTATGTTCAAACTGATGTAAAAGGGAGCTACATCACCGGTATCGTCTCGACCATTTACTTCTGGTCCGAAAAGGAGTTCGGGATGATCGTCAGTAACGTTCATAGTGTCTGAATGAGTCACTGATCCAATAGTCAAGGCCTTGGTGCCTATGTCTGATTCAATGGCTAATGCTTTTAGTACCTGTGAAGGATAACTGCCTCTTCTCATCAACTCTGTAAGTGGGATAGGAATTTTAATTTTGGCCAATTCTCCCTCCAGGCTAAAAGGCGTAGGAGTTCAGGTCTGACTCATTGATTCTGGTTGGTCCACCATATTCTTCTGCTCAGAAGTATTGGGTGGATTAACAGGTGGAACTTCGGGCTGTGATGGTCTTTTCAGTATGGTGATGTTTTTCTTCATGGGGGTGTCAGCTTTACTTTTCTCAGAAGCCTTCTCAGCAGTAGTCTTCTCAGGGGTTTTCTCAGTCTTAACTACCTTCTTCGTTTCGGCCATCTTTTTCGAGGAATTTCCTTCTGTCTTCTTACTTCGCAGATTGTATTGACGGTGCACCTCCAAAATAGCATTTTCAAAGGCCTGTTGTCCTGCATCTTCGGCTTCCTCACTTACCTTAGTTTGATTTAGAAGAAAGATCTCCTTCTCTTCTTGGGTGAGGAAAATAGCCTCATTATCATGAATGCCCATGAGGTTAATATGAGTGTCTTCCAATTCCTCAATTACTTCCCCCCCTTCGTCAGCATAGTTTTCTTGTAGGGGAGGCCTGATCGGCTGATCAAGACCTCTCTGATCCCTTTGATCTCTTTGATCTCTTTGCATGATTTGAGGAGGGTTTCTTCTAAAATTGGGATTCCGAATCTGGGGAGTAGGTGCGTTGTCCCGTGGGGGGTTTTTGTCGGATAAATTCATTCTTTCCATCATTAATTCCACCGTTCGGGCCAAAGAATATAGCTTGGAATCTATGGTCGACGTGGAAGTTTCTTCTTTGATCGTGACTCTCCTTTTTGTTCTTTGACGTGCCCTTTTTGCCAATAGATTAGCCTCAATTGAAATAGCACTTTTCTTCATGTCTTTAAGGGTGGCAGTATTTCTTTCTCTTAATTGGTAAGACATGTCAGTATCAAATCCATCATGGAATTTAATCAATGCCAAACCCTAAGGAGGTTTGATTTCCATTGGGATTGCATTATACAAATTGTTAAAATGGGTGCAATAATCTTATATTTTCTCACCTTGATTTCTTTTTATATTCTCGTATTCTGATAGTATCTGGAGAGGGTTTTCTTTACCTCCCATCTGTTAAGAAAACTTCTTTGGAACGTAAAAAGGTCAGGGATTGATGCGGTGGGTAAGGCTTTGAACCATTTCTTGACGTCCCCTGTTAGAATCTGGGCGAACAGTCTCATTTGAACGTCGACTTCATCAACTTCTTGCAAATCAAAGTAGTCGTTCATTTTATCCACATGTTGTTGTGCGTTTAAAGTTCCAGTTGCATCGAACTGTGGAATTCTAGTCTGGTAGTCTTGGGGCATGGCATGTAGCAGTGCGACCAGCACCAAAGGGGCATATCGGGAAGCCATGATGGGTGGAAGAGGTGGGACGACGACCTGGATGGTAGGAGAGGTAGTGACTGAAAATGAGGACGAGGAAGGACTGGGCGGTGCTGAGATATTGATTTGTAGTTTAGTCATAGGAGACAAGACCTCGAGGGTTCGGGGTTGCAACACAGTTGGGTCAAAGACGAGCTTAGACACAAAGGTTTCATACCATGTTCTAACCAGGTTTTGTTGCGGAAAGGGATCAACATCAGGGTTTTGAGGTTCTCCGGAAAAGGAAGGAGACTTATGATGGGGCATATAATTCACTGAACTGGTAACTAAGGTCTTTCACTTGAGAAACTGTTCAAGATTATCTATCGCTATAGAGGGCTCTGGATCTAGATGAGATCGACTGTGAACCTTCTTGAAAGCCAGAGCTTTTTTTTTTTTTAATATATATATTTTTAAAATTTTACGAGTCTGAAAATAATATATACAGAGTAAATCAACCTCTAAACATTACTTTCTTCTCAGAATCAAATCTTTTAGGGAAATAAAATGTGATATAGTCAGTTTTAGTTCGTCCCCAGTGGAGTCGCCAATTATGTTAGTACTTGATAAATTTCCTAGAGGTTGAAAAAGAAGAAATATACAAAGGTAACCTTAACCAACCGCTTTTAAAGCTGGGATCTATCCCTTCCATCTTCAGAGAGGGATCTCTCTATATGATTTAGCTTTGTTTTTTATTTAAGATATTAGGCTAGGTAAAGAAACTGTTGGTTTTTTTGTAAAAGAGTTTTTGAAGTTGGTTGAGACGGTCTGCACATCCATTGGGCTATGGGGTCTGTATTTCAATCAGATATTAGATACAACCAAAAATGCCAAAGAAAAACCTTCACAGGGTGAGATAATACACTCACTGGATCTTTAGTAATTTAAAATGATGGACTAAAGAATAGATGAGGAAAATAACTTCAACTAACAAGCAGTTAAGAATTTCTTAATTGAAGAGATAGAAGATAAACATTTAAATCTTTAGAATCGGAAACATGGTATCAAAGATAAATCCTGCAACATAACGTTATTCGTAAAGATTAGATTCAGAAAACAAAATGAATACAGAGAAAGAAAAACATTTAACTTAGAAATTCAACATCACTAGTGAACATATGCAAGAATCCTGTAAAAGTGCCTCTTCTTTATTAATGGCAGATCTCTCCAAAAATAGTACATTTTGATAGCAATAGGGTGTGCGAATCAACAACCCTCAATACTTCGAAAGATGACGTATTTATAATTCAAAATACAAGCGTTCCTGTCATAACTGATCAGGACGTGCTCATACTATTTTTAGACTAACTAACTTAACTAATCGAAACTGTATGATGACTCGATACAACTGTGTGATGAATTTCTGGGGTAGGCCATTGGCGAGGTGCCTTTGCAATCTCTTCTGACTGGACAGTGACTGGATTGTGACAACTCATCTGCTAATCTAGTAGATCAAACAGTTCTTCCCATCTGAGATGACCTGGCACTGTGACTTTAAGCAACCTCCGGTACACTTCATCCATGTCTGTATATTTAGAAAATGTAGGCTTGATAATGAATATGTGTTTAATCTCATGTTGGATACTAATATCCAACTGCAAGGCATCCATGAATGCTTTTCCTGTGATGCTTCCCTGTATCCCTGCAAACTTGGAATTGTCCTTAGACACTTCAGTCAACCTTTTCTTGTAATCAGGGAGTGTCATTAATTTGTCATTAATGACCTTCAGGCCAAGTAGGCCCTTCCTTTRGAGAGCATCTATCTTATTGAAAAACTCCTGCACTCCTTGATCCATGACTTGAATCTTCTCCTCGAGCTGAAGCATGAGACCTCTTTTGGTTAGAACCCTTTTGACTTCAAGTATAGTTTCTGTCCTGTCCTAAATATTTAATTCTCCTAGCTCCTCCCTGGTCTTGGAATTCAGGAACCTTATGATTTCATTCTCTTGGACCGGCATGTCTCCCAACTCCATTCTGATTTTCTCAACAGCCTTCTTGCTCCTCTCGAGCGACTCGTTTTGTTCAAACATGATTTGAACCATTGGCCATATTTCATTTATGGACTTGGAAATATCTGTCCACACAATCTCTTTGACCTCAGCCAAAGTCTTTCAAGCCATTGTCTATTTCTGGAGCTGCTATAACTCCTTTCAAGCCATTGTCTTTTTCTGGAGCTGCTATAACTCCTTCCTGATTTACTCATTCACCTGTTTCTCTTTGGATAGACTTTTCTGGAAAGAAGTCTTTATCCCTTGGAGATTCTCCACTTCTTTCTTAAGCCTGCTGATTTCTGACTCTTGCTGGTTCATTCTCTCCATAGACTTGGCCAGGTCTGTTGTTCCCTCTGGTAGTGGCACTAATGCAGCAGATGGAATGGATGTCACTGTTGCTGTGCTCAATCCTACAATTGGGATAACACTTAATGGGATGCCTTCCATTGTCTTTGCCTGCTCTTTCTCTTTTAGCAGTCTTTCCATCTCAGCCTCCATCTCCTTTAGCTGATCATTCTTCTCCTTGAGTAATTTTAACNGAGAGCATCTATCTTATTGAAAAACTCCTGCACTCCTTGATCCATGACTTGAATCTTCTCCTCGAGCTGAAGCATGAGACCTCTTTTGGTTAGAACCCTTTTGACTTCAAGTATAGTTTCTGTCCTGTCCTAAATATTTAATTCTCCTAGCTCCTCCCTGGTCTTGGAATTCAGGAACCTTATGATTTCATTCTCTTGGACCGGCATGTCTCCCAACTCCATTCTGATTTTCTCAACAGCCTTCTTGCTCCTCTCGAGCGACTCGTTTTGTTCAAACATGATTTGAACCATTGGCCATATTTCATTTATGGACTTGGAAATATCTGTCCACACAATCTCTTTGACCTCAGCCAAAGTCTTTCAAGCCATTGTCTATTTCTGGAGCTGCTATAACTCCTTTCAAGCCATTGTCTTTTTCTGGAGCTGCTATAACTCCTTCCTGATTTACTCATTCACCTGTTTCTCTTTGGATAGACTTTTCTGGAAAGAAGTCTTTATCCCTTGGAGATTCTCCACTTCTTTCTTAAGCCTGCTGATTTCTGACTCTTGCTGGTTCATTCTCTCCATAGACTTGGCCAGGTCTGTTGTTCCCTCTGGTAGTGGCACTAATGCAGCAGATGGAATGGATGTCACTGTTGCTGTGCTCAATCCTACAATTGGGATAACACTTAATGGGATGCCTTCCATTGTCTTTGCCTGCTCTTTCTCTTTTAGCAGTCTTTCCATCTCAGCCTCCATCTCCTTTAGCTGATCATTCTTCTCCTTGAGTAATTTTAACATCTCGTCTTTTTCCCCTTCCTTTTCGGCTATCTCCTTTTCCTGTGGGTCCTCTGTTTGGGGGAGATTTAGATGTTTTCTTAAGGATGCGATGTCATCATTTTTCTTTTTAATCATCTATTCAGCAACCTTGACATTCGCAGGGTTGTAACCGATCTTGAGGACCAGCTCCTCCAATGTCTTGATTCTGTTGTCTTTCGCGAAAGATGATATTTTCTCCAGCTTAAGTTGCGTCTGGGCATTGTTCAAAGCTACCCAAAATTTTGATGCAGAAGCTGAAGAATGGGCCAGTGTGTGAAATACCATCTCCCCTGTTTGCTTGTGCATATCCATCTGATCTGGTGGATGCACGTCCTTAGCCTGGAACTCCAAGGTGGCCCTTTTGTAATCTGATATCACCTTGGGATCAGACACTTGTTCTTGGAGGTAATCCATATGCATCCTACCCTTTTCTGTGTCGAATGTCGAAAGAAGCCTATGCTGAGTTGTGGGCGACTGCTTCTGAAATTGGGCATAAGTGCTGCTAGTGAGGGTCTGGTTTTTCTTCTTGATCAAGTCATATTTTTCAAAAATGCCCAACTTGGGCCCAGTCTTGCTTGGCGGAGTATATGAGGGAGAATCTGTAGATTTTATTGTTGTTGTTATTGCTTTATGCTGACCCGAGCCGAAAGGGAGAGTGACTAGCTTGCCCTTTGTGGTAGTTACTGTAGTAGTAGAAACTTCATGTTCCACTGTCGCGCCAGGTGTTGAAACCATCTTTGGCTTTTTGGAGTGCATTTGGAATTCCTCTGATGACACCTCTGTCACAGGAGGAGATGATTCCTTTCGGGGCCTCTTCTCCTTGGGGAACTGAGGTGTGGTGGTGGGTAAAACACTCATTGAAGGCACCTGTTGTCCAACATCAATTTGTTGTTTCACGTCCATCAAAGTATCGGGCTCCCATTCTGTCTGATTTGCAAATTTCTCGATTTCTGGATTGGATTCATGTGCATATGGGACATTCTTATTTTTCACTCTCATTTCAGAAATGATTCCCCAGGGATCATAATGCCAGGTGAAACTTGTAAGGAATTTCATCTCCTTTAACATTCTGTCTGCTTCCTCACCTGTGCCTCTACTATTGCAGATGAAAGAACCAATCTTCCCTTTGATCTGCAATTGTTGCTTCTTCTTAAGGGAAAAAAAGTGAATATCATCAGAATTCATTATCTGCCTAATATATTCTAATGCAAAAATTCTTACCGGTACATATCTCGATAGCTTGTAAGGTGCCAATTCGCACACGTAAACTCGGATCTTAGAGTGATTCTGATACAAGTACCAGTCTCCTGTCTTTTCATCTTCCGAGAGATGTAGAATTCTCTAGACCTCTTCATTTATTCGTGGCTCAGGCTGGCCACCCAACATACTCACCACAAGGTGGTAAAATTGATCAATGAATGCTTTGAAGTCGTATTCAACAGAGTTATGTTTCAGGAGAGAAGTCCACGCTGTAACTGGCTGGGGCTTCCCGTCGGCGTCCATCTTCTGCAGGGAGAAACTGAACCTGTCGGCTTGAAAGTACACGAACATGTAAGCCAAAATGGAGGAATATCTGAACATGCCCTCTATGGCGAAATTCACAAATTGTTCATGGATATTATTGGCCAAGAAGGTGTTGTAGTCGAACTGCGTGGTAGGTTGTTCATTGTTTGAGAAAATGGACAGAAAACCCAGGATGGGCTCATCTACCCATTGATCAAAATAGTAACCAAGCAGGGCACACAGGGAAGAAATGATTTGATTTCCTTTGGTAGAGAACATAGAAGAAGGGTAAGGGGGATTGGTGGAAGGGAATGGAGTGGAAGTGGGGAGAAAAATCTCGAAGATCTGAGCTCTTTGAGGGAATGTCATTTTCTGATATAGCTCAGTGAGGATTTCTAAATTGAATGGGGACGGAGATTCAACACGGGTGATTTGCACCATTTGGTCAATATCTTCGGGGGTGATGAAGAAGAGGACGTCCCCAGATGAAGAAACGATGGCTTTCTGGTCGGGGATGTAATGGTCTTGGAATTTGAGGGCGAATTCTAGGAAATGATGAATCTGGGGAAAGAGATACAGGGGCAAATTGGACTCCCAGAGTCCAATTTCGTCACTCTGGTCCAGGAACACCTCCTGGAGCCATGACTGTAGATCAGAAAATTCAAAACTGCAGATAGTATCTGCTATAAAATGATCTTTATCGACCAAGGGAATTTTATCCAGGTCAATAGGAGGAGGAAGAAAAGGATTTTCTTCTTCTTCCGCTTGTCTAGGCTTTGACACCATTTCAGCAACTGTACCTACAAATAAACAATGCGTTAGTGGGGTCGACTGGACTGTAGGTGAAGGCGATGCGGAATCAACGGAGGAATAAGAGGTTTCTGACGCGATGGATGAATAACGAATGAAAAGGGAAAACAATAGTTTTATTCAAAATAGGGGTCGGTTGGCGTGGGAGATACGGTCAGCATGACAACGGGCATATTATCCAGTTATTAATGGACAATGGGCCACTTGGGGTGATATGGCAGGTGACGGTGACCAAAGTATACAGACAAATGACGTGGAGGTTGGTGATTGGAGGTAAAAGTCGCCAAAGGAGGTTGTTCATGAATGAAGGGGGTTATGGTACTGACAGCATGGACTGACAGAAGTTATGGGAAGTGACATGACCCTGAGAGCAAGTGGAGCAAGTGGACTCAGTGGAGGATGACGTCTAGGGGTGATGGGATGTCAGGCAGCATGTGGAGGATGGGACTTCTGGACCAATAGGACAATGCCACATGTAACAAGGGGCTCGTCGTAAGGAATATTCATTCCGGACCCCCCCCCCCCTTTGGTTAAAAGCAGAACACCAGGGGGGGTTCAAAATCCATTATGAGCCATTGATCTGCGTGCTTATTTTCTGGCCACAGATCATAGCGCGCTCCTTAATACAGATTCCAGACCCCCCTCCCCCTCCATTAAAGGCAGAACGGAGGGGGGGTCCAGAATTCAATGTGAACCATAGATTTGAGCGCTCTGTTCTGGGCCATCTAGATGTGCACCCAAGTTATTACCAATTCTAGACTCCCCCCGCCTCTGTTAAAGGTAGAACGGGTGGGGGGGTCCGGAATCTAATGTCGGTCGTGGATTCACGTGCTCTCTTTTGAACCGTCTATATCTGCGTGATTATTATCACTAATTCCAGACCCCCCCCCCTTGATTAAAAGAAGAACACTAGGGGGGTCCGAAATGCTCTGTGAGTCGTTTATCGAAGCACCATGATCTGGACCATTAGAAAGTGAATGTAACATAAATCATGAGCGGATACATAAGAGCTTGGGGAAAAACTTAGGATAAAGCATTTTATGGGTTTTTCCTCAAATTTCAAAGAGATACAACCATGGGGTTTTGAACAAACTATTCCTAGGCATTTGGGACACGGTGTAACATCTTTATTAATCTGTTTTCATGGGGGATAAACAAATGAAACAACTAACCTACATGCTAACCTATCTTCCTAGGATAATTAACCCAGATTAAATTGTTGGGTTAAGAAATTACTCTACCCAAGGGCTATCTGACCAATATTAGACAGTCTGGTCAGATTTATTCACTAATCTAACCTAGGGGCTATGTGACTAGGATTGGACAGTATGGTCAGATTTTTTCTCTAACCTATCAACATTGAAAATTTAAAAGAACTTCGTCATGCTTGAAAGGTATGACCAAGTCATTGTTATTGCATGGGGCTTTTGTTTAAATTATTTTATGCCCTCTTTTCTTTTTCTTTTTCTTTTCTTTTTCTTTTTGTAAAATGAAAAATCAATTGCCAATAAGAACACTAGATACAGATAATATCCATAATATCCAAGTCATAAGTTGATTCCCATAATTTATGGGGTGATAACACCAGTCTTTGTTTGTAGCACAATCCACAGCTAGCAGTGCCACACAAATACATGAAAACCCTTTTTATTGTTGTCCAATGCTCCTTCCCTGGTTTTGACATATACCTTCTCAAAATCCCCACTGTATGTGCAATGCCTGGTCTAGTACAGACCATTGCATACATCAAACTACCAACTACACTGAAATATGGAACACAAGACATGTCCTCCTCTTCTTCGTATGTCTTGGGACACTGATTCGCAGAAAACATTACACCAACATGAATAAGAACCTTGATTCGTTTACATTCCTACATATTAAACCTATGCAATATTGTCTCACCATATTTTCTCTGATTTAACCAGAGTTTCCTCCTTTTCCAATCTCTTTTAATTTCCATGCCCAAAATTAAATTTGAGGCACCGATATCCTTCATGTCAAATTTAGAGGACAACTCAATTTTCACATCCTAGATAATCTCCTTGTTTTTTCCTATCAACAACATGTCATCCACATACAAGACTGAATAAATCAAATGATCACCAATTAATTTAAAATACACACGATGATCCTCTTTGCTTCTTGTTAAACCAGGTCCCAACATATAAGTATCAAATTTTTGATACCGCATCATTGGTGATTCTTTTAAAACATACAGGGACTTTTTCATCATGCATACCATCTCCTTCTTTCCCTTCATAGCATAACCTTCTGGTTGCTTCATATAGATTTCTTCTTCTAGATCCCCATGTAGGAATGTTGTCTTCACATCCATATGTTCTACTTCAAAGTCAAATGCAGCAACAACAAATAACATAAATATTATATAGGTTAACTTTGCAACAGGAGAAAAAATCTCACCAAGATCAATTCCCTCAACCCAGGAATAACCCTTTGCTACTAATCAAGATTTGTATTTCTCCACTATTCCTTCTTCATTCAACTTCTTTTTAAATACCTATTTGATGCCAATGGGATTTCTTCCACTCGGTAACTCCACTAGATCTCAAGCCTCATTCTTATCTAAAGATTCCATTTCTTCGTCCATGGCCCTTTTCCATATATTTCCATCCTCTAAATCCACTACCTCCCTGAAAGTTCTAGGATTATCATCAGTAATAAACAAAGAAAATTTTGAACGAAAATCAGATGGAGTATACCTTTCTAGTAGCCTTCTTTCTTGAACTGATCTCCTGAATATTGGAGTATGAGGATCTTCTTCTTTTGATTCTTGTTCTTTTGTAGATTCAGATTCATCATCCTTTAAATCAAACTCTATTTTCTCTACTTCTTCCTTACTTGGTATGACTTCCTGTTTAAAAAACCCCTTCATTTATTTAAATACCACATCTAGGCTATACACTACCTGCTTAGTTTCTGGGTTCCAAATCTTATAACCTTTGAGACCATATTTATATCCAATAAAGATACACTTTTCAACCTTCTTATCTAGCTTACTTTTGTTTTCCTTTGGAACATGAAAATATGCATCATAGCCAAATACCTTGAGAAGTGTGAGAGAAAGTTCCTTACCAGTCCATACCTCTAATGGAGTCTTATCATCCAACACTGATGAGGGTGATATGCTGACTAGGTAACATGTAGTACCCACTGCCTCTACCCATAATTCTTTCCATAACCCAACACCACTAAGCATGTGCCTTTCCTTTTCCATCAACATCCTGTTCATCCTTTCTGCAACTCCATTATGTTGAGGTGTGTATGGAGTAATCTTCTTCTTTTCTATATCACACTTCTTATAGAATTCTTCAAATTCATTCCTACATAACTATCCACCATTATCTGTCCTCAACAAATTAATTATTTTCTCTGTTTGATTCTTAATAAGACCCTTCAACTCTTTAAGCCTATCAAAGACATCAGATTTATTCCTAAGGAAATATATCCAAGTATTACTCGAGAAGTCATCTATAAATGAGAAATAGTATACAGATTTTCCCAATGATGGGATTGACACAGGTCCAAAAACACCACTGTGAACTAGCCATAAAATTCATTCTAGCCTCGTTGCACCAGAGGAGAATGTTACCCGATTGTGCTTCCCATATAGACAATGTTCATAGAAATAAAAATCTAGAGAGAAGTTAGACATACCTTCAACCATACCTTTACCATGTAGTAGTCGAAGAACCTTCTCTCAGATATGCCCCAGTCTTTGATGCCACAACATAACCTTTTCTCAACAACATTGGAAATATTACACCCATCAATAATAGTGCTTCCTTGCAGCTTATACAGAGTTCCAAACTGAACTCCCTTCATCAGCACCATTTCTCCTTCAACCATCCTACAAGTTTCCTTTTTAAATATTGTTTTTACCCCTGCATCGTCCATTTTTCCTACATAAATCAAATCTCTAGACAAACTTGGAATGCGCAGAACACTACAAAGTGTTCTAATCCTTCCATCTATGAGCCTCAAATTGAATTTTCCTTGTCTTATGATTCTAGTTTTCAAATCATCACCTAAGAAAAAATTACCTCCATCATACCTTTCATATTCGCAGAACCACTCCCTGTGGGGATTCATATGAAAGGATGCATCAAAGTGAACCAACCATGCCTCATGATTTGCATCTGTTCTTGAAGAATACAAGTACACTTCCCCTCCTTCTTCCTTGGAAGTCTTTTCTTCTGTAGAAGTAGATTATTCAGATCCCTTATTTTTCTCAACTTTGGATCTATAATTCTTCTTATAGTACCCTTCTTTTCCATATCTCCAACATAAATTTACAAAATTTCCAGGAGATTTAGATCTACCCTTAGACTTAGATCTCCCATTTGATAAATTAGATATGTTTATTTCCCAGGAACATCCTCTTGGAAATAATCTGTCTATGCTTTGTCCTTCCATATTATTCCATCTCATCTCCTCCGACAAAAAAGATGAGACCAATTTATCAAACTTCAAGGAAGTTGTATTACTACCTATGGCCACAACCAAACTATCCCATGAGTCTGGTAAAGAACACAATAAATTGATACATTTATCTGCATATGAAATTTTAATCTCAACATATACTAACTGACTTACCACAGTATTGAAGGCATTCAAATGCTCTGCCACCAAGTCTCAATCTCTCATCCTCAGGTTATACATCTTCCTTCACAGGAATAGTTTATTCACTAGGGACTTATACTTATACAACTTTCCCAACTTATCCCATAAATCCTTGGTTGTAGCTTCCTTTGACACATTCAATAATACTAAATCTAAGAGACATAGTCAGATTGTGCTCTTTGCCTTCCAATCCAAATTTTTCCAGTCATCTGTTGAATTTACTGTAGGTGTAGTACCTATATCTATCGTGATCCACTGATATCTGTCCACCAAAATAACAAGGCTTATCACAGTCTTGAGCCAAAACCTTGACCACAAAGGCATCCCCATGAAGCCAACAAAGCTCTGACACCAAATGTGTATTTTAACTTTGTACAATCTTAACTACAAACATATTTTTAGTAAAAGAACATAAAAGATACAATGGAAAATACAAACATTACACAGAGATTTTTCCCCTGAAAACCCAAATCGGGAAAACCAACATATTCTATATTCATTCATCATGATACATTGTTTACAACACAATATACATATAAGATCCAGCGACATCCAAATCCCTAACCCAATGACCTGGATTAGTCAACAACCCTAATTCCTTAATCAAAAATAGAAAACCACCGACAAAAAATCATGTGCCTAGAAACCACCTAAATATGTGACACGTTTCTCGAGGAAAAAAATCATGCAAAGACTATAACATATACCCAACATTTGGAACTTGAAGAATTGTTAATTGGTTTGGAATATCCCTCCTCGATCTATTTCTCCTTCTCGTTCTTTTTGGATGATCCTTTTCCATCATGCATGCTGAGTGAATGTGATTTAGGATCCCTCATGAGGCCCATCTGTATGAGTTTTTTCTTCTCTTTTGCGAGAGAATCAATGAGCTGAGCCGTCATGGTCATTTTCCAATTTTTTCCAAAAAGACATATGCCAGAATGGAAATTGGAGACATATACATCATATTCTGGTCCTAGCTTGTCCAAGATTGTTAGAATAAGTTGTTTCTCTTGTGTAGACTTGTCAATACCACATTCACCCAAGTTGAATATCAAATATTTAAATTTAGTAACTAAATATTGTATATTATCAAAACTTTTAGGGTATAAGGTATTTAATTCTACCTCAAGCATATGACCCCACATCTCATCCTTTTTTCCAAATAGTCCTTCCAAGGTGGTCTACATATCATTTGGAGTCTTGCATGTGAAAACATGAAACAATAAATCAGTGGAGATTAACTAAAGAAGTATTCATGTGGCCTCATCCTTACATTTCTCCCATCTGGTCTTCTCAAGCATTGATGTGGGTTATGTTTCCATCGCCATCATCAAATTATACAGTGATTTTATTTTGATTTGGAATGACACCTTCTAATTCCATTCAAATTTTTTTTACGGTGTGATTATTATCACCATACTTTATTGAAGAAGTTGCATCATTTGCATCCTTACTATTGATTCTAAAAAAATCTTGAACACGTAGATTGTGGATTCCAAGATATCATAGATGGTTCTATGGCAACTATAGATATAATAAAACCTCTATATATCCTAAAATATGATGTGGGTTTTGGACATGTTTGATGAGCATGAGAATCCCTATGTTATAGGCCTATGGTTAAATGTTGAGGCTGACCTAGATCATGGATTTTGAGATAGGGCTATTTTACTGTAGAAAACATTTTTTTTGGAGGGTAGACTGAATCGTCACACCCTATATAAGGATACAATAAGAATATGTTGAATCATCACACCCTAGGAATCGTCTCACCATAGGTGAAGAATAAAGTGCAACGATGTCGTACCTTGGCGGTGTATAGGATGCAACAATTCCTATGATCACACCTTTTGATAAGGATAGGCTACGACAATGGAAAAAACTAGGTTTACTCAATAATTAAATCTCTGGCTTGTCTAGTTTTCTCCAGGAAGCTTGACTTTGATACCATGTTAGTGTTTCATGGAAATATACACAGAGACCTAACTAAAGCATACACAAAAAAATCTTATCAAGAAAAGGAAGAGAGATACAATATGAACAATGAGAATCAATGTATATTATGATTTGTTCAATTAGTGAGTGATCTTCACTCATATAGGCAATGACATCCAATAATTAGGAAAGCATTCATAATAGTGATGGTATAAAATTAGAAAGTCTAAAACAAAACTAGTCAGTTAACTCCCACTGAACTAGTGTGCCAAAAATAGAAAATTTTCCAAGAGTCTTTAACACGTGTCCCATTATATATTACCAGATATTTTGTTCCTAATGGGCCCTTTATGATTACTCTTTAGGGATCTACAATTATGATATGAGAGACAAATAGATATTTAAATACCTTGATACCTATAATGTTTCCCACCTCTTTCACCCCGATTATTGTTTTTCTAACATTTTCTATTTAGAAGGAATAACATAGGGGAAAGAGGGAATCATTTATAGATTTTTTGGGAATGTTTGAAAAAGGGATAAGTACAACCATTTATTAGGAAAACAAATTCAACCATGCAGAAGCATTATAGAATCTAGGAAATGAGACGAGGATGAAATTTGAATTGGATAAGAGTAAAAATTAGATATCGTGTTATTTGACATGATCAAAAGATTTATAAAATAGATTTTGAGTGCAAAGTCTTGGAGTTTTTTATATTTCATAAGGTGGAGATATTCTCATGCTATCTCAATGGAATCATGAACTTGTTTATGATTTATGAACCTGAACTATTCACGTGACATGTCTCTAGAGAGAAAGGGTTTAATTTTGTAGGAAATAATCTTTTAGATGATTTTGAGGATTTATTTACAGAGAAATATAATTCTATATGAAAATTCCTTAAGGATCTTACAAGAGGTTCTAACTACATGCCCTGGAAATTATGTATGAAATGCCTAACTACTTTCCCTGAAATTTCTTGAATTAACTACATTCCATTCCATTTGGATTGTTCATTATCCAAATTATGTTTTGGGATTTCATCTAGATAGCTTGATAATGGAAAAAATAAATATTAAAATCCCCCTTGACTAACCAACTCGCAATATTTTTTGTTTCCATTTGGCCTCCTCCTCGCCCATCAATTATTTTTCCTTTTCTAGTGCTCCCAATTGTTCCATCTTCATCACATCTCAATGGACCCCAAATTTATGTACAAGAAGTTATGTAGTTTAGGTCTCCTCCAATAATGGAATGGTTGGAGGAAAAATATTTGAGATAGATAGTGAGACCCAAACATATCATTTTTCATAAGCTAGCCATAAGTGTTGAATATGACAACTGGTTTCTTTAGTGGTTGGGAAAAGAAAATAACTAAGATTGAAGAAGAGGAGATTACCTCATTTTATTGAATGAAGGATCAATTCCATCCTATTCAAATATTTTCCAAGATGAAAACAAAAAATTCCCATATATGGAACTTCCTTCAAGAAATTTAGACATTATGGCATCATAGAAAAATATATATGTACAAAATTTGGAGATGAATCTCTAAAATGAGGATTTTTTTCAGGGGTTTCTCAACCCCTTGATGTTGTAGGAGATTAATTTCATTTCTTACCTCACTTTGATGATTTCATCACTCCAAGAGCCCCTATAATAGTATTTTTTTTATCAACTTGGGATTTTTGTTCGTCTTGAATAATGGATTTCAAAATTTTTCCCTCTTGCCCAGAACAAGTTTGGTTTATTCTTCAGGAATAAGCTCTACCTCGCCTAATATGGGAATTTGGGATATGGTTTAGTATATTCTTTATGCCCATAATATATATGCTCCACATCCTTGATATTATAGGATAAATTTAGAGGAGAGTATTTTATATTTTGAGTGGGACGGAATGCATTAACCTAAGGCATCACATTATTGAATGGAGAGGAGTCAAAATTGTCTAGGTCATTTTGAATTAGGTAACCAATATTTCCAAAGAATTCCATCCAAATTGCATTAGGGTATCTTTCAATCTCTCCAAATGATCCCTAGGATGATAATGGTTATGTTCCAAATCTATTTCAATCTGGTGAAACTATATTTGGGATTTGTTTTAGAAGAATTGATCCTTGAGATGATTTCACTTCATCTTTTTTCCTCTTCCCTTTACTAAATTTAGAAACTAACTTTAACAATGCATGACCAAAGTTCTAGGGGGAATTATCCATATGAATTTCATCATTGGTCTTCCCATGGTTTTTTCTTGGATATTAAATCTTAAGCTGGTAATAGTTACAACATTATCTATAGTTGAATGACATAATTTGATTGTTCAATGGTTTCCATATTTCCTTCCTTCCTATTGATAGACTAATAAATTCAAGAAAACCTTCTACAACATCCATTTCTACATATTTTTTACCAACTATCATATTAGTAGAATTAAAAAGGCCATATTTGTTTTAAGAAAATCCCCTAGCTTGTCATTAATTAAAGAAAAAATATTTCCATTCTAGAACTTAATAAGTATAAATGGAAATTCACCTAGATGGGTATACTAGAACCATGCTCCTTGAGAGAATCAAAGTGTGACATCCATTTGAAGAGGGTCCTTCAATAAATTGCATGAAAAAGAAGTATAATTTGTTGCATAGATCATGGTGCACATTACCATTTTTTGGAAAATATATTTTATACAGTATCAATAAACCATTCAGTTCCCAAGCATGCTACAGATCACCTGTGATATTTCCTTTATAACAATATTCTTCTTTTCATTCACACTACCTTAACATTTTCACCTGTGATATATTCAATAGTGGTTCTCAATCCAATCTGATTTCTATAGCTTTAGTTAAATAATTCATTCTAGAAAAATATAAGCATCCACAACCATTTTCATTGAGTTGTTGGTTGCAAAACAATTTTTTTATGAGATTCATGTGGTGTTTTAAGGTAAATTTTTCCATATATGCTAATTTTTCCAATGAAGTGTATTGTGATGTAGCATCACTTGATGCATGTGATCTGATGTTTGGAATAAATTAGATATAGGTTAGATATGCACTCTTGTACATAAGAGAAATTTTTTTTTTTGTACTCAAAGGTGGTGGTGGTACATGTTGAGGAAAGGATATGAAATGATCTTACTCAAACATTTTCAAATATTGCTTGGTTAAAGCAAGATAGATGGGAATATCACCCAATGTTTATAGCCTCAAAAATTGTTTCTTAATCCACAAGTATTGGTTACAAGGGCTTATGTTGATTTTCTTATAAATACAAGATTGTTGAAAAAATCAATATTTATATAATTTTTTGAATATACCAGATGCAAAAGTAAATGTAGAGACAGAAGAAAAAAATACAAAGTAAATAATTAACACAGATGAGACAAAAGTCAATTTCTTATTTCATTCCAATTAATTAAAAGAACCATTCTCTTTACAAAATTCCCTCAGGAATCTTGGAACAAATTCAAACTAAGATGTCCTCGATGAAAACCATACAAAAGGACTTCTGGAAGAATAGAAAACTGAACTTTAAAAGTTGGATTAGCTTGCCACAGATTGTTTTCACTTGACTGTTCATAATATCCTTTATCAGTCATGAAATTTAATTCACAAACAAACAATTCTACACGGACTATCAAATATAGATAAACACCTATGAAAAACAAGTGTCTGAATGATGTAATTCAACCTTGAATCTTGTTTTCTACAATAGGACAGAGTTGTCATAAAATATAATTAGGATTTCAATGAATTAATGAATGAATGAAAATTTAACTATCTCAATAAAACTTAAGAGAAGACCTTAGTATGCTTTCTCCTTCTATTCTCCCAGTCTCGGGGATGGAACAAAAGTTAGCCACAAACAAAACAATGATGGGTAGGGTAAAATAATGATGCACATAGTGTGTTTTACATTGCAGATGAGACGTAAATATCCACTTAATAGTGACACTTACCAAGAACACACAAAAGTATAACCTTTGTCTATTTCCTTAAGAGACGAACCATTTGAAAACAATGTCAGTGAGAATGCATAACACTGAGGCATAACTCATATCACTCCATAACCATACGGTATATATCAACATTATGGCAACCCTAAGACCAATTCCCAGGATACTTTTGTTCCAAGACACTGAGCCCATGACCATGACTCTGGTACGAGAAATACACAACAACCAAATGGTAGTCTGAACATGACTAGATAGGGCTACACTCATGACTGTGAGAAATAAACTGACAATAATACACAGAGAGAAAACCCTCCACCATTTAAAAAAAAAAGTGATAATGCCACATTCACTTAATATTCACAGAGACCCACCACAGTTTTAACCAACATAGTGACTAGTGAATGCACAACTCAACCAAAAACCAATTCTTTTGATTGCAATCTAAATAATTAGCGAGCCATTCTAGAGAGAAAAATCATGAATTTACACAGTTTCAATTCTCAAGAAAACATAATCCCAAGCATTACTGAGCCATTGTTTGTTCATACACAAAGTGCAATTCATGGATTGGGTGGAAAATAACCATACCTGTAACATAGTTCTTAAAAGGGTGAGATGGTCAATCTTTTTCTTCCCAAACCTGAAATGTAGAGCTTAACCACTAACAAACCAAATGAAACAAAGAACAATACTAGGGTGATGAATGATGGAAGGGAGTATAGAGTGACATGAATTTACTGCACATTGCATCTCCTATCCTATTCAATTCCAAAGTACAAGACAACCAACATTCACCAATGCATTAAACCATGTAATCAATTTCCAAACCATTGAAATCTACGACGATATTCCTTTCCCAATGCACCACCAAAAACATTCACATTAACCTTTTTCAATCTCTTATGCCATATCATATGTATTGCAATATTATATGCACCCAAAATAATCAAATGAAACCCATATATCCACTAACCAACCATAGTATAGTTAGGATTAACACTAACATCTTTACCTTTCCATTTGCACATAATGTTTAACATAGATTAAAAGTAGATCCTTTCCTTTTAGGATTTGTTTTCATAAGTTTCTTCTCTAACATATTTGGTTATGTTATTTATAACATATTTCTTGTGTGTATGTGGCCAGGTAGTAGATCACGATGATTTGCGACATGATTAAATCATACAAACTGTAAATATTTGTCCATAATAACATAAAATAATGCCTTCAATTGTAGAAACATCCTATAAAATGCATCATCCACATGTTACTATATAAAAAAGAAACCATGATTGTATTTTCAACCATATAGGACCCTGTAAACAACATCAGAACAACAACAAAAAAAGTGTGATATGACTATCTTCGAGCCTCCAGTCTACAAGGGGGTCCCACCTGCTACTATTATATTATTAGCATAGTTTAAATAACAGGTCTTTAACAATACTTTGTAGGAGAAATTCCTCGTTGAAATTTTAATTGTCAACAAACGGGTGACTACACAGGGAAATCTGTTTCCAACAGATTAAGAACTCATAATGTATGGTTTTGCATACCAAGTAACATCAGATCAAGAAGATATAAATCATAATGATTATGCAATAGGGGGAACTGAGCAGATTTAATGGAAAAAAGACCGAGAAATTAGGAATAACTCATGGAAAGTGTTAAGTACGAGGGGGTTTATCCCTGTAAGCATAATCATTCAACTAGAATTTGCTCTTGACTTCAAGGATATTTTTTTTTTTGGAATTTCTCTTTTGATTCTCAAAATGGATGAAGAAATGGAAAGCAGAAGCACGATGTAACCAACTATCACAAAAAAAAATAGTGAAAGAAGATAACAAATTCAATGATACCTTCAGGGGGAACATCATAACAACCTTGTAATCATGATTGTTATTGACTAACAATACTTTGCAAGAGTATCGTTGTGGAAGAAATAATCCAACATTTTATTCTTGACAAAAATTGAAATCAAAAGAACAAAAGAAAGAAATGTCATAACATAAATGAAACTGTAAAATTGAAAACAACAGAAATGGAATGAGAAAAATGCAGACAACAGAAAGAAAACTACTAAAATGAAATCATAATTGAAAACTATTGTAAGAGAAGAATTGAAATAGCATAAATGAAAACTACTAAAATACAGAAAAATACAAACAACATTAAACTCTTCAAGTTGGTTCCACATATTGTTTTAAGTGAGAAATGTTAGTGCTGTAGGAAAACAATCGCTCTTGTAAATACTTTAGAATGTAAGAGTTTGCACCCAGGAATTTTTTTTTTTTGAAAGGATCCAACCATAATTTTTGAAACTTTGAATGTCTTCCCCTATCAGCATGAGATGAATCCCACAACAATACTTTCTCATTGAACTTAAATTTGATAGTTTTGACACTCTTGCTGAAATACTTCTTAACAGTATGATGTCTCCTTTTTATATTACCCAAGGAAAACATACTTTTCTCCTTTAGAGAAAGGAGTGAATTCATCCTTTGTGAAACATCAGAAGAATTTAAGTCTTCAGCCTATATCATTAACCTTAAGGAAGAAAGTTCCAAGTTAGTAGGCAGACTAGGTTCTTGACCATAAACAAGATGGAAAGGTGTGCAACCAGTTCTCACCTTGGTGGTGGTTCGATCTGCCCAATGGGCATAAGTGAGGAGAGTGTACCATTGACGAGGCTTATCTTCAATGAGCCTTTTGACAATTGTCACCAGATTCTTGTTAATAGACTCAGCCTGCCCATTTCCTTTGGGGTAATAATATGATGAGGTGAAATGTTTAACTCCCAACATAGCTAAAAATTAGGTCAGCTTAGCCAAAATAAAAGTGGGACCATTGTCTATAATAATTTCCAAAGGAAGCCCAAATCTGGAAAAGATGTTATTTTCAAGGAAAGAAATCACTCGATCATTTGTCAAATGTTTAAGAAGGAAAAATTTAGCCCATTTTGTAAAATAGTTTGTGGGTGTCAAAATAAAGACTTGTCCTACTGAAGAAAAAGGATTAATAGGAGTAATAAAATCCAATTCCCATTTTCAAAAAGGAATGTCTGGGAGGATAGGTTATAACGACATGGCTGAAAGGTGTTCTTTCCCATCAAATTTATGACACTTGTCACAAGATCTTGAAGAAACATAAGAGTCACGAAATATTGAAGGTCGATAGTATCCTTTTCTAATAATCTTAAAAGAAGTATTTTTAGCAAAAAAATTACCTCCTACGTGAATAACATAATTTGAAGAACCATGAGTTTCTTGCAACA
>ML832682.1:34085-48866 GCA_009831015.1 Picea engelmannii
TTATCACCCCATAAATTATGGGAATCAACTTATGACTTGGATATTATGGATATTATCTGTATCTAGTGTTCTTATTGGCAATTGATTTTTCATTTTACAAAAAGAAAAAGAAAAGAAAAAGAAAAAGAAAAGAGGGCATAAAAGAATTTAAACAAAAGCCCCATGCAATAACAATGACTTGGTCATACCTTTCAAGCATGACGAAGTTCTTTTAAATTTTCAATGTTGATAGGTTAGAGAATAAATCTGACCAGACTGTCCAATCCTAGTCACATAGCCCCTAGGTTAGATTAATGAATAAATCTGACCAGACTGTCTAATCCTGGTCAGATAGCCCTTGGGTAGAGTAATTTCTTAACCCAACAGTTTAATCTGGGTTAATTGTCCTAGGAAGATAGGTTAGCATGTAGGTTAGTTGTTTCATTTGCTTATCCCCCATGAAAATAGATTAATAAAGATGTTACACCATGTCCCAAATGCCTAGGAATAGTTTGTTCGAAACCCCATGGTGGTATCTCTTTGAAATTTGAGGAAAAACCCATAAAATGCTTTATCCTAAGTTTTTCCCCAAGCTCTTATGTCTCCGCTCATGATTTATGTTACATTCACTTTAAAATGGTCCAGATCATGGTGCTTCGATCAACGGCTCACAGAGCATTCCGGACCCCCCCTAGTGTTCTTCTTTTAATCAAGGGGGGGGATCTGGAATCAGTGATAATAATCACGCAGATATAGACGGTCCAAAAGAGAGCGTGTGAATCCACGACCAACATTGGATTCCGGACCCCCCCACCCGTTCTGCCTTTAACGGAGGGGGGGGGGGTCCGGAATTGGTAATAACTTGGGCGCACATCTAGACGGCCCAGAACAGAGCGCTCAAATCTATGGTTCACATTGAATTCCAGACCCCCCCTCCGTTCTGCCTTTAATGGAGGGGGGGGGGGTCCGGAATCTCTATTAAGGAGCGCACTAAGATCTGTGGCCAGAAAATAAGTGCGCAGATCAATGGCTCATAATGTATTTTGAACCCCCCCTGGTGTTCTGATTTTAACCAAAGGGGGGGGGGGGTCCGTAATGAATATTCCTTACGACGAGCCCCTTGTTACATGTGGCATTGTCCTATTGGTCCAGAAGTCCCATCCTCCACATGCTGCCTAACATCCTGTCACCCCTGGACATCATCCTCCACTGAGTCCACTTGCTCCACTTGCTCTCGGGGTCATGTCACTTCCCATAACTTCTGTCAGTCCATGTTGTCAGTACCATAACCCCCTTCACTCATGAACAACCTCCTTTGGCAACTTTTACCTCCAATCACCAACCTCCACGTCATTCGTCCGTATACTTTGGTCACCGTCACCTGCCATATCACCCCAAGTGGCCCATTGTCCATTAATAACTGGATAATATGCCCGTTGTCATGCTGACCATATCTCCCATGCTAACCGACCCCTATTTTGAATAAAACTATCGTTTTCCCTTTTCATTCGTTATTCATCCATCGCGCCAGAAACCTCTTATTCCTCCATTGCTTCCGCATCGCCTTCACCTACAGTCCAGTTGAACCCACTAACGTATTGTTTATTTGCAGGTACAGTTGCTGAAATGGTGTCAAAGCCTAGACAATCGGAAGAAGAAGAAAATCCTTTTCTTCCTCCTCCTGTTGACCTGGATAAAATTCCCTTGGTCGATAAAGATCATTTTATAGCGGATACTATCTGCAGTTTTGACTTTTCTGATCTACATTCATGGCTTCGGGAGGTGTTCCTGGACCAGAGTGACAAAATTGGACTCTGGGAGTCCAATTTTCCCCTGTATCTCTTTCCCCAGATTCATCATTTCCTAGAATTCGCCCTCAAATTCCAAGACCATTACATCCCCGACCAGAAAGCCATCGTTTCTTCATCTGGAGACGTCCTCTTCTTCATCACCCCCGAAGATATTGACCAAATGGTGCAAATCACCCGTGTTGAATCTGCGTCCCCATTCAATTTAGAAATCCTCAGTAAGCTATATCAGAAAATGACATTCCCTCAAAGAGCTCAGATCTTCGAGCTTTTTCTCCCCACTTCCACTCCACTCCCTTCCACCAATCCCCCTTACCCTTCTTCTATGTTCTCTACCAAAGTAAATCAAAGAATTTCTTCCCTGTGTGCCCTGCTTGGTTACTATTTTGATCAATGGGTAGATGAGCCCATCCTGGGTTTTCTGTCCATTTTCTCAAACAATGAACAACCTACCATGGATTTCGACTACAACACCTTCTTGGTCAATAATATCCATGAACAATTTGTGAATTTCTCCATAGAGGGCATGTTCAGATATTCCTCCATTTTGGCTTACATGTTCGTGTACTTTCAAGCTGACAGGTTCAATTTCTCCCTGCAGAAGATGGACGCCGACGGGAAGCCCTAGCCAGTTACAGCGTGGACTTCTCTCCTGAAACATAACTCTGTTGAATACGACTTCAAAACATTCATTGATCAATTTTACCACCCTGTGGTGAGTATGTTGGGTGGCCGGCGTGAGCCACGAATAAATGAAGAGGTCCAGAGAATTCTACATCTCTCGGAAGACGCAAAGACAAGAGACTGGTACTTGTATCATAATCACTCTGAGATCCGATTTTACGAGTGTGAATTGGCACCCTACAAGCTGTCGAGATATGTACTGGTAAGAATTTTTGCATTAGAATATATTAGGCAAATAATGAATTCTGATGATATTCACTTTGTTTCCCTTAATAAGAAGAAACAATTGTGGATCAAAGGGCAGATTGGTTCTTTCATATGCAATAGTAGAGGCGCAGGTGAGGAAGCAGACAAAATGTTAAAGGAGATGAAATTCCTTACAAGTTTCACCTGGCATTATGATCCCTGGGGAATCATTTCTGAAATGAGAGTGAAAAATATGAATGTCCCATATGCGCATGAATCCAAGCCAGAAATTGAGAAATTTGCAAATCAGACAGAATGGGAGCCCGATACTTTGATGGACGTGAAACAACAAATTGACGTTGGACAACAGGTGCCTTCAATGAGTGTTTTACCCACCACCACACCTCAGTTCCCCAAGGAGAAGAGGCCCCGAAAGGAATCATCTCCTCCTGTGACAGAGGTGTCATCAGAGGAATTCCAAATGCACTCCAAAAAGTCAAAGACGGTTTCAACACCTGGCGCGACAGTGGAACAGGAAGTTTCTACTACTACAGTAACTACCACAAAAGGCAAGCTAGTCACTCTCCCTTTCTGCTCAGGTCAGCATAAAGCAATAACAACAACAATAAAATCTACAGATTCTCCCTCATATACTCCGCTAAGCAAGACTGGGCCCAAGTTGGGCATTTTTGAAAAATATGACTTGATCAAGAAGAAAAACCAGACCCTCACTAGTAGCACTTATGCCAAATTTCAGAAGCAATCGTCCACAACTCAGCATAGGCTTCTTTCAACATTCGACACAGAAAAGGGTAGGATGCATATGGCTTACCTCCAAGCACAAGTGCCTGATCCCAAGGTGATATCAGATTACAAAAGGGCCACCTTTGAGTTCCAGGCTAAGGACGTGCATCCAACAGATCAGATGGATATTCACAAGCAAACATGGGAGATGGTATTTCACACACTGGCCCACGCTTCAGCTTCTGAATCAAAATTTTGGGTAGCTTTGAACAATGCCCAGACCCAACTTAAGCTTGAGAAAATATCATCTTTCGCGAAAGACAACAGAATCAAGACATTGGAGGAGCTGGTCCTCAAGATCGGTTACAACCCTGCGAACGTCAAGGTTGTTGAAGAGATGATTAAAAAGAAAAATGCTGACATTGCATCCTTAAGAAAATAGCTAAAGCTCCCCCAAATAGAGGACCCACAGGCAAAGGAGATAGCCGAAAAGGAAGGGGAAAAAGACGATATGTTAAAATTACTCAAGGAGAAGAATGATCAGCTAAAGGAGATGGAGGCTGAGATGGAAAGACTGCTAAAAGAGAAAGAGCAGGCAAAGACAATGGAAGGCATCCCATTAAGTGTTATCCCAATTGTAGGATTGAGCACAGCAATAGTGACAGCCATTCCATCTACTGCATCAGTGCCACTACCAGAGGGAACAACAGACCTGGCCAAGTCTATGGAGAGAATGAACTAGCAAGAGTCAGAAATCAGCAGGCTTAAGAAAGAAGTGGAGAATCTCCAAGAGCTAAAGACTTCTTTCCAGACAAGTCTATCCAAAGAGAAACATGTGAATGAGAAAATCAGGAAGGAGTTATAGCAGCTCCAGAAATAGACAATGGCTTGAAAGGAGTTATAGCAGCTCCAGAAACAGACAATGGCTTGAAATACTTTGGTTGAGGTCAAAGAGATTGTGTGGACAGATATTTCCAAGTCCATAAATGAAATCTGGCCAATGGTTCAAATCATGTTTGAACAAAATGAGTCGCTCGAGAGGAGCAAGAAGGCTGTTGAGAAAATCAAAATGGAGTTGGGAGACATGCCGGTCCAAGTGAATGAAATCATAAGGTTCCTGAATTCCAAGACCAGGGAGGAGCTAGGAGAATTAAAGATTGAGGAAAGGACAGAAACTATACTTGAAGTCAAAAGGGTTCTAACCAAAAGAGGTCTCATGCTTCAGCTCGAGGAGAAGATTCAAGTCATGGATCAAGGAGTGCAGGAGTTTTTCAATAAGATAGATGCTCTCCAAAGGAAGGGCCTACTTGGCCTGAAGGTCATTAATGACAAATTAATGACACTCCCTGATTACAAGAAAAGGTTGACTGAAGTGTCTAAGGACAATTCCAAGTTTGCAGGGATACAAGGAAGCATCACAGAAAAATCATTCATGGATGCCTTGCAGTTGGATATTAGTATCCAACATGAGATTAAACACATATTCATCATCAAGCCTACATTTGCTAAATATACAGACATGGATGAAGTGTAAGGGAGGTTGCTTAAAGTCACAGTGCCAGGTCATCTCAGATGGGAAGAACTGTTTGATCTACTAGATTAGCAGATGAGCTGTCACAATCCAGTCACTGTCCAGTCAAAAGAGATTGCGAAGGCACCTCACCAATGGCCTACCCTAGAAATTCATCATACAGTTGCATCGAGTCATCATATAGTTTCGATTAGTTAAGTTAGTTAGTCTAAAAATAGTATGAGCACGTCCTGATCAGTTATGACAGGAACGTTTGTACTTTGAATTATAAATACGTCATCTTTCGAAGTATTGAGGGTTGTTGATTCGCACACCCTATTGATACCAAAATGTACTATTTTTGGAGAGATCTGCCATTAATAAAGAAGAGACACTTTTACAGGATTCTTACATATGTTCACTGGTGATGTTGAATTTCTAAGTTAAATGTTTTTCTTTCTCTGTATTCATTTTGTTTTCTGAATCTAATCTTTACGAATAGCGTTATGTTGCAGGATTTATCTTTGATACCCTGTTTCCGATTCTAAAGATTTAAATGTTTATCTTCTATATCTTCAATTAAGAAATTCTTAACTGCTTGTTAGTTGAAGTTATTTTCCTCATCTATTCTTTAGTCCATCATTTTAAATTACTAAAGATCCAGTGAGTGTATTATCTCGCCCTGTGAAGTTTTTTCTTTGGCATTTCTGGTTGTATCTAATATCTTATTGAAATACAGACCCCATAGCCCAATGGATGTGCAGACCGTCTCAACCAACTTCAAAAACTCTTTTACAACAAAACCAACAATTTCTTTACCTAGCCTAATATCTTAAATAAAAAACAAAGCTAAATCATATAGAGAGATCCCTCTCTGAAGCTGGAAGGGCTAGATCCCAGCTTTAAAAGCGGTTGGTTAAGGTTACCTTTGTAGATTTCTTCTTTTTCAACCTCTAGGAAATTTATCAAGTGCTAACATAATTGGCGACTCCACTGGGGGCGAACTAAAACTGACTATCTCACGTTTTCTTTCCCTAAAAGATTTGATTCTGAGAAGAAAGTAATGTTTAGAGGTTGATTTACTCTGTATATATTATTTTCAGACTCGTAAAATTTTTAAAATATATATATTAAAAAAAAAAAAAAACTCTGGCTTTCAAGAAGGTTCACAGTCGATCTCATCTAGATCCAGAGCCCTCTACAGTGATAGATAATCCTGAACAGTTGCTCAGGCGAAAGACCTTAGTTACCATTTCAGTGAATTATATGCCCCATCATAAGTCTCCTTCCTTTTCCGGAGAACCTCAAAACCCTGATCTTGATCCCTTTCCGCAACAAAACCTAGTTAGAACATGGTCTGAAACCTTTGTGTCTAAGCTCTTCTTTGACCCAACTATGTTGCAACCCCGAACCTTCGAGGTCTTGTCTCCTATGACTAAACTACAAATCAATATCTCAGCACCGCCCAGTCCTTCCTCGTCCTCATTTTCAGTCACTACCTCTCCTACCATCCAGGTTGTCATCCCACCTCTTCCGCCCATCATGGCTACCCGATATTCCCCTTTGGTGTTGGTCGCACTGCTACATGCCATGCCCCAAGAATACCAGACTAGACTTCCACAGTTCGATGCAACCAGAACTTTAAACGCACAACAACATGTGGATAAAATAAACGACTACTTTGATTTGCAAGAAGTTGATGAAGTCGACGTTCAAATGAGACTGTTCACCCAGAGTCTAACAGGGGATGTCAAGAAATGGTTCAAAGCCTTACCCACCGCATCAATCCATGACCTTTTTGCGTTCCAAAGAAGTTTTCTTAACAGATGGGAGGTAAAGAAAAACCCTCTCCAGATACTGTCAGAATACGAGAATATAAAAAGAAATCAAGGTGAGACGATATAAGATTATTGCACCCATTTTAACAATTTGTATAATGCAATCCCAATGGAAATCAAACCTCCCTAGGGTTTGGCATTGATTAAATTACATGATGGATTCGATGCTGACATGTCTTACCAATTAAGAGAAAGAAATACTGCCACCCTTGAAGACATGAAGAAAAGTGCTATTTCAATTGAGGCTAATCTGTTGGCAAAAAGGGCACGTCAAAGAACAAAAAGGAGAGTCACGATCAAAGAATAAACTTCCACGTCGACCACAGATTCCAAGATGGATTCTTTGGCCCGAACGGTGGAATTAATGATGGAAAGAATGAATTTATCCGACAGAAACCCCCCACGGGACAACGCACCTGCTCCCCAGATTCAGAACCCCAATTTTAGAAGAAACCCTCCTCAAATCAGGAAAAGAGATCAAAGAGATCAAAGGGATCAGAGAGGTCCTGATCAGCCGATCAGGCCTCCCCTACAAGAAAACTATGCTGACGAATGGGGGGAAGTAATTGAGGAATTGGAAGACACTCATATTAACCTCATGGGCATTCATGATAATGAGGCCATTTTCCTCACCCAAGAAGAGCAGGAGCTCTTTCTGCTAAATCAAACTAAGGTAAGTGAGGAAGCCGAAGATGCAGGACAACAGGCCTTTGAAAATGCTATTTTGGAGGTGCACCGTCAATACAATCTGCGAAGTAAGAAGACAGAAGGAAATTCCTCGAAAAATACGGCCGAAACGAAGAAGGTAGCTAAGACTGAGAAAACCCCTGAGAAGACTACTGCTGAGAAGGCTTCTGAGAAAAGTAAAGCCGACACCCCCGTGAAGAAAAACATCACCATACTGAAAAGACCATCACAGCCCGAAGTTCCACCTGTTAATCCACCCAGTACTTCTGAGCGGAAGAATATGGTGGACCAACCAGAATCAATGAGTCAGACCCGAACTCCCGCGCCTTTTAGCCTGGAGGGAGAATTGGCCAAAATTAAAATTCCTATCCCACTTACAGAGTTGATGAGAAGAGGCGGTTATCATTCACAGGTACTAAAAGCATTAGCCATTGAACCATACATAGGCACCAAGGCCTTGACTATTGGATCAGTGACTCATTCAGACACTGTGAACCTTACTGATGATCATCCCGAACTCCTTTTCGGACCAGAAGTAAATGGTCGAGATGATACTGGTGATGTAGCTCCCTTTTACATTAGTTTGAACATACATGATTTAATATTGCATAACACCATGCTAGATTCAGGTGCCTCACACAATCTGATGCCTAAAGAAGTCATGGAAAAACTAGGATTGGAGGTCACTAGGCCTTACAAAGATATACACTCATTTGACTCCAGCAAAGTCAAGTGTATTGGTGTGATTAAGGACCTCTTCATCACCCTGGTTCAGATCCCTTCAAAAGGCATGGTAATGGACGTGGTTGTTGCAGACATCCCGCCTAAGTATGAAATGTTGCTATCCCAATCTTGGGGAGCTAAGCTGAAAGGAACCCTACAGTTGGATATGTCTTACACCACTATCCCAGTGTTTGGACAACAGAGGAGGTTATACAGAGAAACACTGATGAAATACATGGTCGGTAGCCAAGAGAAACCTCACAATTATCCCCTTTACTCTGCTCATTCCGATTTAGATTCGTTCATTTTGTACAATGATGGTGATACGGAAGAGCAAGATACTCAGCTAATAGAAGATGTAACTAGTCAGGATGTAGGTCCAGAAAGCGGTGAGGCAACAAAGATGGAAAATGTAATCACTGAAGATTTCCCCGCTGATTTCTGGAGTATGGATTTCAATGGAGCTGTGAGTAAAGAAGGAGCAGGAGATGGAGTCTGGTTGCATAATCATCGAAACAGGTATTCAGAAAATCATTCCTATAAATTAAATTTCCAATGCACTAACAACATTGTCGAGTACGAAGCTTTAATGCTTGGTCTGAAGTTGTTGAAAAAAGTTGGTGCTAAGCAAATAATGGTGAGGGGTGACTCTGAATTAATAATCAAGCAAATTAAAGGTGAGTACGTTGCTAAACACCCGCGCCTTAGAGCCTACAAGAATGTTATTCTTGATGCTTTGAAGTGTTTTAATGAGGTTGACTTCCAGGTAATGCCGAGAGGACAGAATATTCTGGCTGACGGATTGGCTACGTTAACAACTTCCTATAAGATTCCATTCCGCCAAACTTGCCCATACATTGTTGAAGTGAAATGCAGACCGACGGTTCCCAATAATATCAGGTATTGTCAAGTCTTTGGAAATGACGATCAGATAGAGGACTTTCTGCAATGCAAGAATGATTTTGAATGTACAAACATAGATGTAGAAAATGAAAACGAGAATGTAAATAATTTTGAGTTTGAAATAGATAGTGTGAATACTATAAATACGGTAGATACAGAAGATACAGTAGATCCAGGAGAGTTAGGAGATGACGAAATAGACGTCGATGTTTTACAATTGAAAAGCAATGTGTTACCTAGAGGGCTTGTCCCTTTAGAAGATCTGTTTGACAATGACGATGTAGCTAAGAAACCAAAAATGGAGGCTCATGGGAAAAAGGTAGAGGATTGCAACATAGGAACTGAAGAGAAGCCTAGGATGGTCAAATTGTCCAAATATTTACCCCCAGAACAAAAGCTTAAGTACATTGAGCTATTCAAAGAATATTCAGACATTTTTGCCTGGGGCTATGAATATTTGAAAGCCTATGACACCAACATCATACAACACAGGATTCCCACAAAGGAAGACCAGAAACTGTTTAGGAAGAAACTTAGGAGGATAAATCCTAAGTTGCTTCCCATGATAGAAAAAGAGATTAAGAAAATGTACGATGCCAAGATCATAGTCCCATTACATTTCTCTAAGTGGGTTTCTAATTTAGTCCCTACACGTAAGAAAACTGGGGAAATCAGACTCTGCATAGATTTCTGAAATCTGAACAAAGCATGCTTGAAGGATAATTACCCCTTGCCTAAAATGGATCACCTCCTGCAAAGAGTGGTCGGGTCCAGTCGAATTTCTCTTCTAGATGGTTTCTCAGGCTACAACCAGGTCCTAGTTCACCCAGATGATCAGGAAAAAACCACTTTCACCACACCATGGGGCACTTTCATGTATGTGAAGATGCCTTTTGGTTTTATGAACGCAGGAGCCACGTTCTAGAGGGCAATGGATATCGCCTTCGTTGAAGAATCAGGTAAGTTTATTGTCGTTTATCTAGATGATGTGACCGTATTTTCCCAATCTGATGATGAACACCTGCGGCATCTTAGACGAGTTTTTGAAAAGTGTAGAAGGTTCGGGATTTCTTTGAATCCCAAGAAGTGTCTTTTTGGGTTAGAAGAAGGAAAACTGTTGGGACACATCATCTCTAAAGAGGGAATCAGAATTGACTCCAGCAGAATCGAGGCCATACTAAAGTTAGAACACCCAAGAAACCTCAAAGAACTACAGTCTTTTATAGGGAAAATTAACTTTCTTCGAAGATTCATCCCTAATCTGGCTGAGCTCCTCCGAAACATTACAAACATGCGTAAAAAGGACTCAAAAATAAAATGGGATTCTGAGTCCAGACAATCCTTCGAACAAGTAAAACGAGCACTTACAAAAGCCCGAGTTTTGATTAGTCTCGATTTCACTAAAGACTTCTATCTTTTTTCTTTCGCTTTCGAACATACTATAGCAGCTATATTACTGCAGAAGAACAGTGAAGGGTATGAACAACCCATAGATTTCTTCAGCAAAGCTTTAAGAGATGCTACCCTGAACTACAATATTATGGAGAAGCAGGCTTTTGCTTTGGTAAAGGCTATAAAGGACTTCATGGTCTATATTCTCCATTCTCACATCATATCTTATGTTCCAAACACGGTAGTAAAAGATATCCTGACACAAGACAAAACTGATGGGAGAAGGGGAAAATGGATTGCAGTTATTCTAGAATATGACATAGAAATTAAGCCCACAAAACTGATCAAAGGCCAAGGCCTTGCCAAATTGATGGTTGAATCTAACTTTCAGGCTCTTGAAATTAATTTTCTAGATGTGGCAGATGAACAGGGCGAGATGGCGACTCCAAACGTTAGAGAGGTTTTTCTAAACTCTCCATGGTATGCAGACCTTATTTTCGTTCTACAAAATTTACAAGCTCCCCCTGGTTTAACTAAAACTAAAGCTAGATTTTTAAAGTTGAAGGCATTGAAATTCTGTATTCTAGAAGGAAATTTGTATTGGAAATACCCTACAGGTATTCTTTTAAATTGTTTACTGAAAGATGAAGCTGATAAAGTGTTGCAGGAGTTTCATGTAGGAGAATGTGGTGGCCATTTGAACTGGAAGGTTACATCTAACAAAATACTCATAGCTAGATTTTATTGGCCCACCCTGTTTGTAGATGTACATCAGAAAGTAACAGCATGTCACCAGTGTCAACTGTCTGAGGGTAAAAGGAAACTCCTTCCTTTACCTCTTAAACCAATTTCAGTTGAGGCCCCTTTCCAGCAGTGGGGACTCGATTTCATTGGTGAAATACACCCTCCGTCTTCAGGCCAACATAGGTGTATTCTTACTGCCACTGATTATTTTACCAAATGGATCGAGGTCGTACCAAGCAGGCAAGCCACTGACGCTGTTATTATCAAATTTCTTGAAAATAATATTTTATCTCGTTTTGGTTGTCCTAGAAAGATCATTACTGACAATGCAGTTGCCTTTCGGTCGAAGAAACTCATTGATTTCTGCAATCGTTACCACATTGGCTTGGGGCATTCCACAACTTACTACCCTCAGGGGAATGGGTTGGTGTAATCCTCAAACAAGACTTTGGTAAATATCATCAAGAAAACATTGCAGGAGAACAAAAAGTCATGGCATGATAAGTTGGTATTTGCTTTATGGGTAGATAGATTGACCACCAAAAGGTCAATTGGTATGTCACCATACCAGCTGGTCTATGGTACTGAGGCTGTTTTCCCAACTTCTTTGGGAGTCCCTGTCATGAAGTTACTTCAAGAGATGCAAGCTGAGCCAAATGACTCCCAGAGACGAATCAATCAGATGATTCATTTGCAACATACCAGAGAAGATGTTTTCAACAAAACACATGTCATCCAAGAGAACAACAAGAAGATCTTTGATAAACGAACCAAGGAGGACGATTTTGAGCTGGGAGACCTGGTGTTGAGATGGGATTCCAGGAACGAGGACAAGGGAAAGCATGGGAAATTTGACAATCTATGGACAGGGCCCTACATGATCCAAGCTTTCAGAGGAAACAATGCCTTTTTGCTAAACAATGTCGATGGGTCAGATCTTCTAGGAGCACCTGTGAATGGAAGAATGTTGAAACATTATGTCCCACCTTAGTAAGAGATTTGAAGAACTCACTCTCCATTGTACATACCATTTTTAATTTTCAGTCTTTACTTGCATTGTCTGAGTGAAGAACATTGGTCAGTTTGTTGAAGACTGAAGAGAAGGCCCTAAGCTACTGATCACTGCTTTTCGAAGTTTTCCTGAGAATAAGACTAACGAAGGCTACTAGACAGATATGTTCAGAATGACAGGAAACTGGATTCTTGGCACTTAACAGGGCAAGTACCATCCCCAGGTGGAGTCGTTGTTATCACCCCATAAATTATGGGAATCAATTTATGACTTGGATATTATGGATATTATCTGTATCTAGTGTTCTTATTGGCAATTGATTTTTCATTTTACAAAAAGAAAAAGAAAAGAAAAAGAAAAATAAAAGAGGGCATAAAAGAATTTAAACAAAAGCCCCATGCAATAACAGTGACTTGGTCATACCTTTCAAGCATGACTAAGTTCTTTTAAATTTTCAATGTTGATAGGTTAGAGAATAAATATGACCAGACTATCCAATCCTAGTCAGATAGCCCCTAGGTTAGATTAGTGAATAAATCTGACCAGACTGTCTAATCCTGGTCAGATAGCCCTTGGGTAGAGTAATTTCTTAACCCAACAGTTTAATCTGGGTTAATTGTCCTAGGAAGATAGGTTAGCATGTAGGTTAGTTGTTTCATTTGATTCTCCCCCATGAAAACAGATTAATAAAGATGTTACACCATGTCCCAAATGCCTAGGAATAGTTTGTTCGAAACCCCATGGTGGTATCTCTTTGAAATTTGAGGAAAAACCCATAAAATGCTTTATCCTAAGTTTTTACCCAAGCTCTTATGTCTCCGCTCATGATTTATGTTACATTCACTTTCCAATGGTCTAGATCACAACGCTTCGATCAATGGCTCACAGAGCATTCTGGACCCCCCTAGTGTTATTCTTTTAATCAAGGGGGGGGGGGGGTCCCGAATCAGTGATAATAATCACGCAGATCTGGACGGTCCAGAAGAGAGCGTGTGAATCCACGGCCCACATTGGATTTCAGACCCCCCCGCCAGTTTTACCTTTAACAGAGGGGGGGGGTCCGGAATCAGTGATAATAATCACGCAGATCTGGATGGTCCAGAAGAGAGTGTGTGAATCCACGACGCACATTGGATTTCGGACCCCCTCGCCAGTTCTACCTTTAACGGAGGGGGGGTGGGTCTGGAATTGGTAATAACTTGGGGGCACATCTAGATGGCTCAGAACAGAGTGCTCAAATCTACAGTTCACATTGAATTCCGGACCCCCCCCTCCGTTCTGCCTTTAATGGAGGGGGGGGTCTGGAATCTGTATTAAGGAGTGTTCTAAGATCTCCGGCCAGAAAATAAACGCGCAGATCAATGGCTCATAATGGATTTCAGACTCCCCCTAGTGTTCTGCTTTTAACCAAAGGGGGGGGTCTGGAATGAATATTCCTTACGGTGGGCCCCTTGTTACATGTGGAATTATCCTATTGGTCCAGAAGTCCCATCCTCCACATGCTGCCTGACATCCCGTCACCCCTGGACGTCATCCTCCACTAAGTCCACTTTCTCCACTTGCTCCCAGGGTCATGTCACTTCCCATAATTTCTGTCAGTCCATGCTGTCAGTACCATAACCCCCTTCACTCATGAACAACCTCCTTTGGCGACTTTTACCTCCAATCACCAACCTCCACGTCAGTCGTCCGTATACTTTGGTCACCGTCACCTGCCATATCACCCCATGTGCCCCGTTGCCCATTAATAACTGGATAATATGCCCGTTTTCATGCTGACCGTATCTCCTGCGCCAACCGACCCCTACTTTGAATAAAACTATCGTTTTACTTTTCATTCGTTATTCATCCATTGTGCCAGAAACCTCTTATTCCTCCGTTGATTCTGCATCGCCTTCACCTACAGTCCATTCGACCCCACTAACGTATTGTTTATTTGCAGGTACATTTGTTGAAATGGTGTCAAAGCCCAGACAAGCAGAAGAAAAAGAAAATCCTTTTCTTCCTCCTCCTATTGACCTAGATAAAATTCCCTTGGTCGATAAAGATCTTTTGATAGCAGATACTATCTGCATTTTTGACTTTTCTGATCTATAGTCATGGCTCCGGGAGGTGTTCCTGGACCAGAGTGATGAAATTGGACTCTGGGAGTCCAATTTGCCCCTGTATCTCTTTCCCCAGATTCATCATTTCCCAGAATTCGCCCTCAAATCCCAATCCCATTACATCCCCGACCAGAAATCCATCGTTTCTTCATCTGGAGACATCCTCTTCTTCATCACCCCCGAAGATATTGACCAGATGGTGCAAATCACCCATGCTGAATCTGTGTCCCCATTCAATTTAGAAATCCTCACTGAGCTATATCAGAAAATGGCATTCCCTCAGAGAGCTCAGATCTTCGAGCTTTTTCTCCCCACTTCCGCTGCACTCCCTTCCACCAATCCCCCTTACCCTTCTTCTATGTTCTCTACCAAAGGAAATCAAATCATTTCTTCCCTGTGTGCCCTGCTTGGTTACTATTCTGATCAATGGGTAGATGAGCCCATCCTGGGTTTTTTGTCCATTTTC
>ML832682.1:48916-68423 GCA_009831015.1 Picea engelmannii
TCTTCTATGTTCTCTACCAAAGGAAATCAAATCATTTCTTCCCTGTGTGCCCTGCTTGGTTACTATTCTGATCAATGGGTAGATGAGCCCATCCTGGGTTTTTTGTCCATTTTCTCAAACGATGAACAACCTACCACGCAGTTCGACTATAGCAACTTCTTGGCCAATAATATCCATGAACAATTTGTGAATTTCACCACAGAGGGCATGTTCAAATATTCCTCCATTCTGGCTTACATGTTCGTTACTTTCAAGCCGACAGGTTCAGTTTCTCCCTGCAGAAGATGGACGCCGACAGAAAGCCCCAGCCAGTTACATCGTGGACTTCTCTCCTGAAACATAACTCTGTTGAATACGACTTCAAAGCATTCATTGATCAATTTTACCACCTTGTGGTGAGTATGTTGGGTGGCCAGCCTGAGCCACGAATAAATGAAGAGGTCTAGAGAATTCTACATCTCTCGGAAGATGAAAAGACAGGAGACTGGTACTTGTATCAGAATCACTCTAAGATCCGAGTTTACGTGTGCGAATTGGCACCTTACAAGCTGTTGAGATATGTACTGGTAATAATTTTTGCATTAGAATATATTAGGAAGATAATGAATTTTGATGATATTCACTTTTTTTCCCTTAAGAAAAAGCAACAATTGCGGATCAAAGGGAAGATTGGTTCTTTCATCTGCAATAGTAGAGGCGTAGGTGAGGAAGCAGACAAAATGTTAAAGGAGATGAAATTCCTTACAAGTTTCACCTGGCATTATGATTGGTGCGAGATCATTTCTGAAATGAGAGTGAAAAATAAGAATGTCCCATATGCGCATGAATCCAAGCCATAAATCGAGAAATTTGCAAATCAGACAGAATGGGAGCCTGATACTTTGATGGATGTGAAACAACAAATTAACGTTGGACAACAGACACCTTCAATGAGTGTTTTACCCACCACCACACCTCATTTCCCCAAGGAGAAGAGGCCCCAACAGGAATCATCTCCTCCTGTGACAGAGGTGTCATCAGAGGAATTCCAAATGCACTCAAAAAAGCCAAAGACGGTTTCAACGCTTGGCGCGACAGTGGAACAAGAATTTTCTACTACCACAGTAACTACCACAAAGGGCAAGCCAGTCACTCTCCCTTTCGGCTCGGGTCCGCATAAATCAATAACAACAACAATAAAATCTACAGATTCTCCCTCAGATACTCCGCCAAGCAAGACTGGGCCCAAGTTGGGCATTTTTGAAAAATATGACTTGATCAAGAAGAAAAACCAAATCCTCACTAGCAGCACTTATGCCCAATTTCAGAAGCAATCGTCCACAGCTCAGCATAGGCTTCTTTCGGCATTCGACACAGAAAAGGGTAGGATGCATATGGCTTACCTCCAAGCACAAGTGCCTGATCCCAAGGTGATATCAGATTACAAAAGGGCCACCTTTGAGTTCCAGGCTAAGGACGTGCATCCAACAGATCATATGGATCTGCACAAGAAAACAGGGGAGATGGTCTTTCACACACTGGCCCACGCTTCAGCTTCTGTATCAAAATTTCGGGTAGCTTTGAACAATGCCCAGACCCAACTTAAGCTGGAGAAAATATCATCTTTCACGAAAGAAAACAGAATCAAGATGTTAGAGGAGCTGGTCCTCAAGATCGGTTACGACCCTGCGAACGTCAAGGTTTCCGAAGAGATTATTAAAAATAAAAATGTTGACATCACATCCTTAAGAAAACAACTAAAGCTCCCCCCAACAGAGGACCCACGGGCAAAGGAGATAGCCGAAAAGGAAGGGGAAAAAGATGAGATGTTAAAATTACTCATGGAGCATAATGATAAGCTAAAGGAGATGGAGGCTGAGATGGAAATACTGCTAAAAGAGAAAGAGTAGGAAAAGACAATGGAAGGCATCCCATTAAGTGTTATCCCAATTGCAGGATTGAGCACAACAACAGTGACAGCCGTTCCATCTGCTGCATCAATGCCACTACTAGAGGGAATAACAGACCTGGCCAAGTCTATGGAGAGAATGAACCTGCAAGATTCAGAAATCAACAAGCTTAAGAAAGAAGTGGAGAATCTCCAAGAGCTAAAGACTTCTTTCCAGACAAGTCTATCCAAAGAGAAATAGGTGAATGAGAAAATTGGGAAGGAGTTACAGCAGCTCTAGAAACAGACAATGGCAGGAAAGACTTTGGTTAAGGTCAAAGAGATTGCGTGGACAGATATTTCCAAGTCCATAAATGAAATCTGGCCAATGGTTCAAATCATGTTTGAACAAAATGAGTTGCTCAAGAGGAGCAAGCAGGTTGTTGAGAAAATCAGAATGGAGTTGGGAGACATGCCAGCCCAAGCGAATGAAATCATAATGTTCCTAAATTCCAAGACCAGGGAGGAGCTAGAAGAATTAAATATTGAGGACAGGACATAAACTATACTTGAAGTCAAAAGGGTTCTAACCAAAAGAGGTCTCATGCTTCAGCTCGAGGAGAAGATTCAAGTCATGGATCAAGGAGTGCATAAGTTTTTCAATAAGATAGATGCTCTCCAAAGGAAGAGCCTACTTGGCCTTAAGGTCATTAATGAAAAATTAATGACACTCCCTGATTACAAGAAAAGGTTGACTGAAGTGTCTAAGGACAATTCCAAGTTTGCAGGGATACAAGGAAGCATCACAGGAAAATCATTCATGGATGCCTTGCAGTTGGATATTAGTATCCAACATGAGATTAAACACATATTCATCATCAAGCCTACATTTTCTAAATATACAGACATGGATGAAGTGTATCAGAGGTTGCTTAAAGTCACAGTGCCAAGTCATCTCAGATGGGAAGTACTGTGTGATCTACTAGATTAGCAGATGAGCTGTCATAATCCAGTCATTGTCCAGTCAGAAGAGATTGTGAAGGCACCTCACCAACGGCCTACCCCATAAATTTAGCATACAGTTGTATCGAGTCATCAAACAGTTTCGATTAGTTAAGTTAGTTAGTCTAAAAATAGTATGATCACGTCCTGATCAGTTATGACAGGAATGTTTGTATTTTGAATTATAAGTACTTCATCTTTCGAAGTATTGAGGGTTGTTGATTCGCACACCCTATTGCTATCAAACTGTACTATTTTTGGAGAGATATGCCATTAATAAAGAAGAGGCACTTTTACAGGATTCTTGCGTATGTTCATTGGTGATGTTTAATTTCTAATTTAGATGTTTTTCTTTCTCTGTATTCATTTTTTTTTCTGAATCTAATCTTTACGAATAGCGTTATGTTGCAGGATTTATCTTTGATACCCTGTTTCCAGTTCTAAAGATTTAAATTTTTATCTTCTGTATCTTCAATTAAGAAATTCTTAACTGCTTGTTAGTTGAAGTTATTTTCCTCATCTATTCTTCATTCCATCATTTTAAATTACTAAATATCCAGTGAGTGTATTATCTCGCCCTGTGAAGGTTTTTCTTTGACATTTCTGGTTGTATCTAATATCTGATTGAAATACAGACCCCATAGCCCAATGGATGTGTAGACCATCCCAACCAACTTCAAAAACTCTTTTACAACAAAACCAATAGTTTCTTTACCTAGCCTAATATCTGAAATAAAAAACAAAGCTAAATCATATAGAGAGATCCCTCTCTGAAACTAGAAGGGCTAGATCCCAGCTTTAAAAGCGGTTGGTTAAGGTTACCTTTGTAGATTTCTTCTTTTTCAACCTCTAGGAAATTTACCAAGTGCTAACAAATGGGATTGGACAAAATGGTGGATATACATGTATTTATGAATGCAAACTGGGATGGAGATCCATATCATAGGAGATCTACAAGTGGGTATGTGTTTAACATGTTTGGAGGAGCATTAAGTTGATTGAGAAAAAGGCAGGGTGTAGTGGCACTTTCAACTACAAAAGATGAATACATGGAAGCCACTCATGCAAGTAAGGAAGAAGTATGGTTACAAATATTTTGTTCAAGTATTGGGTTGGTAAAAAAATCTTTAAGGATAGATTATGGTAGTCAGAGTGCAATTTTTCTGGTGAAGAACACGACTTATCATTCGAAGACAAAGCATATTGATATTCAATATCACTTTTTGAGAGACATGATTGAAGAAAATAAAGTATCACTGATGAACGTGGACACTTTGAAGAATGTTTTAGAATCATTAACAAAATCTTTGAGAACTGAGAATTTCTCTTGGTGTGGAGTATCCATGGGCATTGCTTCCTTGGATTGTTGAGTATGTAACCCTGTAACCCCCTGTATGAAAATAAAACAACAAGTGGGAGAATGTTAGGTATGTGTCATATTATTTGCACTAGTAGTATTGTTTGTGCTACGTCAAGTGTGGATGGGGGTTAGAGGGGGGCGCACTATGCCTCCCTTGGGGGGAGTAGAGGCAGCGCCCCCGAAAAAATAAATTCTTCCTCGGGAAACATGTCACATATTTAGGTGGTTTTTCAGCACCTGGTTTTTTTCCAATGGTTTTCTATTTTTGGTTAAGGAATAGGGTTGTTTACTAATTTAGGTCATTGGGTTAGGGTTTTGGATCTCGTTTATCCTATATGTATATTTTATTGTAAACAATGTATCATGATGAATGAATATAGAATATTTTGGTTTTCTCGATTTGGATTTCCAAGGAAAAAATCTTTGTGTAATGTTTTCATTTGCCATTGTATATTTTCTGCTCTTTTACTAAAAAATTGTTTGTAGTAAATATTGTACAAGGTTAAAATCTACACCAAAGACTCTTCACATTCGAAGAAGAAGGGAAAGCAGTGAACTTACTGCAATAAACCAAATCATGAATAATCCACATGCATGAAGAAACAGATTGATCTTATGGCAGAGGAAATTCAACATAACAACCTTGGAAAATTCATTTTAGAGGGAGTCAAGAAGCAGAGGGAAGAATATCATGCTCCTAAGAAAGGTAATCATCATGCTCTTGTTGCAATTAATTCCTCAACTGATTCATGGATTGTATATTCTGGTGCATCCCATCATACAACAATGAAAGAGGAAGTTTTATCTTCTTTGATTCCATGCTCAGGACCCCATATTCTCATGGGGGATGATACTCCAGTAGAAGGAGAAGGAGAAGGGAGAGTGGAACTCCATAATGGAAGTTTTGAGAATGTTTTACATGTTCCAAATCTTTCTATGAATCTGCTCTCAATTTATCAAATCACTCAAAAAGGAAAAAAGGATGAATTTACATCACATTCAGTTTCAATAATTGACATGCATGAAAATTCTATCATTGCAATTGGTGAGGTGGATCACAAGTCAAGTTTGTATAAATTCACTAAGTTTTTTGATGACGAATCATATTTTCTACTTACACATAAGGAGAGTACTTTGCATGGACCTCTAGTGAAACATCCATATACTCTTGTGCTTCCATTAGTTTCATACATCAGAGATGATTCCATACACTCATATTTTTTACATGGAAATAAGTAGGTAGGATAGCCAGATAAGAAGCCAATGCTAAAGTTTTAGTAGATTGCCAAGAAGGCACAATTCACACTTAAGGAAGTAGGTATCCTTGCAGGGAATCCATTGGATTCGAGGAGGACTCAATCTCAGCATGAGGAGCATTCTCATGTACTTTTAGATTCAAAACCTTTGATGCCCATGCATTGCTATACGGTTCAATCTATTGAACCACATACATACAATAAGGATGTGGGAAATACATTATGGAAAGAAGACATGCGAAATAAGTATGAATAACTCCTAAAGAATCAGACTTGGCATCTGATTCCACTTCCACCAAAAAGGAATATTTTCAGGTGTAGATGGGTCCATAGGATCAAGAGGTACAAGGCTAGATAGGTTGCCAAATGAATTCATCAGATCCATAAACATTTCTACATATTCACGAACAATTTTAGTGAGGAAACATTTCATACCTTGTGGGATCGTCTTGCAATGAAGAACATAGTTTCCTAGCAGTTGCCTTTTCTTCTTTTGATGGATTTTCTTTTGAGGAGGGATTTTGTTCCCACATGGTTTTCCGTCTTTCCTCATTTTTATCCAGTTTTCATTAGTTTCATTGTACATGGGTACCTAATATGTCCTAGTAGTCAGAACTCATTTTTTACTCCATATTGATGTTCAGGGGGGGTGTTGGAGAAATTTCTCTTTTTGAGACACTAGTTCAATGGGAGTTAACTGACTAGTTCTATTTTAGACTTTCTAATTTTATACCATCACTATTATACATGCATTCCTAATTATAGGATTCCATTGCCTATATCAGTGAATATCACTCACTCATTGAACAAATCATAATATACATTGATTCTCATTCTTCATATTTTATCTCTCTTCCTTTTCATGATAAGATTTGTTTGTATATGCTTTAGCTAGGTCATGAGAAGGTAGCAGAGCTGGGAGACGGAAGCCTTGAGTCCTTGGCTTGAATTAAACATTGAATCTGGATCCCACAACCTATTGTTTTCATAAACTCTGCTTCCATCATTCTTTGAACCAAGGTCGCCTTCAACTCGCATGGGCTTCGGGCTGGAAAGGTGATAGGCATTTTTTGTGGAAATGAATGGTTGAATAATGTTCCTAGCTTGGAATATATCCCTCAAAGTCATGTTGGTTTCCTCCACCCATTCTTCAATGGGTTTCTTTTGGATAAGATGCTTTCCCACATGGTAAAGACAAGAGACGAGTATGGTGTCCATGTTCTTCTAGTCCTTCCCTCCGAACAAGGACTTGTTGGAGTTACAAAACTCATTGAAGATGTAACTGGTGTGCTCGATCACAGGTTTACTCACTCCTCCCTCAGGCAAATCCCATAGGAAATCACTCATTCACAGGTTGTTGGATATGTTCATAGATTTCCTTGTTGTGCAGTTTATTTGGTAAGATATTGAAAGTGTATGTTTAACAATTTTTTTTTTTTTTAAATAAAAAGGTGGTACCTGTTATATTGACATAATCAAAATACAAGACTGTGTGTGATGCCAGCTGTCTCGCCTAAGCAGGAAACCGAGACAGCTCAGAATCCATGTCCAAATGTGGCCCTGTAGCTTAGTTGACAAAATTTAACAAAGTTTTCTAGAGCGACGTCCTGCCCGAAGGAAACCAGGACTTATGGTCGCCAGCATGAAGCTGATTATTCTATCTATTAATAAGACAGCCTGAAAACTATCTAACATAAAGCTAAAAATGTAGCAACAACACCAAAACCTGTATGAACCTCGAAGCCGAGCTGCCAGTGCTATATCTCTGAGTGCCTCCATCTAGCCGGGAAGGAGTAGGGGCACGCAAAGGTTGGACATTGTTTTCTGGACGATGCTCGGGAATGAGCAGCGAAAAACATATCTAGTCGTTGGTCCATGCGCTCCAGGCGGAATGCTTGGTCGTCCATCTTGCTTCTGATTTCGAAAAGAAGGTTGAGTTATTCCCAATCCTCTGTTGAAGGCTGCGCCCAACGGTGGCCTTCCCTAGACTCCTCACTGACGGCCACGTCTACCACCCTTGCCATGTGCTGATGGCGCTCCTGCTCTGCCTCAGTGTTTTCTTTGGTAGGCTTAGGAGGAGCCTCCTCTACTACATAGCAAGTGGAGTAAGGCTCGGGAGGAGCCTCCTCTACTACATGGCAAGTGGGGGGGCCTGGCTCATCACCTGTGGGTTGTCTAATGCCCTGCGAGCCAAGGCTCGAGCTCGGGTCTCGGCTAGTCAAAGCCACGAGCATGGTGTGCCTGGAATGGTTTGGCGGGTTGGCTTGTAGGCTGACCTCTTCCTCTCGCTCCTTAGGAGGCAGACGCGATCTGGTCCTCCTTCGCCGAGCAACAATTTCCATCGCCCTCTCAAAATCCTTCTTTCGTCTGCGCCTGGACTCCGCTGCATACCAGGCAGCACCTCGTCACAGTTTCCCTCGAATACGAGGCATGGCGGAGTCCCTATGGAAGATTTGAATGCCGCCTGTGTGTGTCCAATTGTCCCGGAAGAGCGTGGCTCCTGAATTTTGTTGTTGTGCGAGAGGGACTGGAAGGAGGCTACTTCTTCTCTGGTGCGGCTGAGAGCTGGAGGCCTTCCAAACCAAATTGCTAATAGGTGCTACAACCTGGAGAATGTACGCTATAAACACCACACTTGCAATATCCCGGGAATTAATCTGCTCCATTAATCTCTGCGCGTTAGTGCGCTGCTGTAGAGTACCTTTCTCTTGCGCGAGGGGCCTCTTCGGTGTGCCTCTCCTGCTGCGAGTCATGTGGGGAAAATGTGTGAGGCAAGGTGAGCTGGTGGATGCATTAACTCTGCATCCTGGCTCTGCCCACGTGGCTATATCACCGCTCTTATCACCCCATTCGGGGAATGGAGATCCCTGTTGGCCAAAGCTTGACAACAAGTAAGGAGCTCGGTATCTGGTGAGCCCTGCCTTTCCCAGCGCAAGTGTTCCTTCCCCTATTCCACTGCCTCGTTTGCTAATCGATCAGCCACTTTATTCGCCTCTTGCTTAACGTGGGAAGTGGCGATGTTGAGGTTCGGCTGCAGGTGTTGGCTAAAGTCTGCTAGTAAACCGTGTAGTCGCTAGCTTGGAGAGATTTTTTCAGGGTCACATCCATGGAGGATTCTGGTGATTAATCTTATGATGATTTGGGAGTCCCCTTCCAGGATGATCCTTTGATGTCCTTTCTCAATAGCTATTTGGAGTCCTCGCAGGAGTCCTGTAAGCTCAACCACATTATTGGTTGTGTCCCCTATATATCCTGCGTCTAGACTGAGGATTTCTCCACTTGAGTCCCTAGTCACGGCCCCGTATCCAGCTGATCCTAGGTTGCCCCTGGAGGCTCCATCAAAATTGACCTTGACGAAGTGTATTGGCGGTGGAGTCCAGGTGTTTGGGCTGGTGGGTTGGCATTTTTGGCATCTTGTTGTCAAATGGTTGCGCAGGCTGGGCTGCCAACTTTGTAGGACTGGCTGCTCATCAGGGTTGCACTGCCAATCTGTTTCTGACTAGGATTTGCTCCTGACTGTTTCTCTTATTTGGGCTCTGACCTTTGCCCAGGTGACTTCAGGGAGGGAGGTATGAGAGCGAAAAATGCGCTGGTTGCGTTCCTTCCAGATTTTCCAGAGGGTGAATCCTGGCAGCAGATTCTAGATGAAATTTAGAATGGGATTGTTGAAGGATATGTTGTCCCATATTTCGATCGTGCAATTGATGCTGCTTCGGTTTCGATTTGACTTGCGCATAATTAGCGCCCCATAGTCCCAGATCTGTTGACTATAGTGGAAGTTATTGAAGAGGTGTTCTTTGATTTCCTCTTGTAGGGAGCAGAGAACGCAAATTGACGGTCTGATGAATCCCCTCTTCCTTAGATTGTCCCAGGTGAGAGCTCTATTGTGCACTAGTAGCCACAGAAAGGTAGAGATCTTGGGCCATAGCGCTGAACTCCAGACTTTGTTCCATATCGGCTCCTTTCTTGGATTTTGTTGGTGAGCTTGCAAAGAGTAAGCCTCCTTAATAGTGAAAGTGCCCATTGTGGTGTATCCCCACGGCAGGATATCCGGTCCGTTCCTGCAAAGAATTTTCCTTTTGGTGGCTTGTGATTGCTAGTTGCTCAGGTCGAGAGCTTCGGGTGCCCCGAGCTCTTGATGGGAAGTCTTCCACTGGCGCCACCTTTGCTGCGGAGTTTGTGACACCCATAATTCGTTAACCTTTGGAAGAGCGTGTTGGTGGAGGGTCCTTTTGAGCGCAGCTAGCTCATCAATTGTCTCCAATGGCTTGAGCTGTTGCCAAGAGTCTTTCCAGAAGAGGGCGCTTCTGCCTTCTCGTAGCTCCCAGAATGCGTGTTGTTATACCAGAGTTCGGTTCAACCAGGCTGTGTTCCAGACGTTGGAGCCCTGGATGTGGTTGTTGTGGCGAATTAGCTGATCTTCCGGTGTGTGTGGGGCATATTTTCTTTTCCACAGTTGTGCCCAGGCTGTTGTTGGGTTTTTCAACCATCTCCACCAGATTTTAGCTCCCATTGTTTGGTTCATCTTGCCTGGATCCCGGAGCCCCAGACCACCTTGGTTTTTCGGCATGCAGAGCTTGTCCCAATTGACTATCACCCATTTCTTATTAGGTTGGTGTCCGCTCCAGAGAAAATTTCACTGGAGGGTTCTGATAGCTCTGATGGCTTTTTTGGGAGCCGCTAGAGCAGTGAAAAGGTAGGTGGGTAGTGCTTGCAGAACTGATTTGAGAAGTACCAGCCTGGAGGCAATATTCAGAGGTCTGAAAGTCCAGTTGTGAAGTCTGTTAGAGATGGAGAGAAGGAGGTTGTCCCAGGAGATGTTGGAGGCTGCCGCTCCAGTGAGAGGTACCCCGAGATAGTTGGATGGGAGGGATCTCCTGTGTATCCCCAAGAGTCGAGAAATGTGCCTTTGGACCGGGGGTGGAGTGTTAAGGAAGTAAAGTTTGGATTTGTCCAGATTGAGCGCCATGCCAGAGGCCTCAGAGAAATCTGAAAGGACAGCGTTGAGCTTTGTGGCCTCCTGGACAATGGGAGAGTTCAGAAGAAGGGTGTCATCCACGAATTGACTGTGCGAGGGTTATGTTTAACAATTAATATTATAAAAAAAAAATATTTATTTACAAGTTAATTGAAATTTCACTTATTTGTGTTACAAGCACAAGCCAAATATTCAGATCTCCAAGAAAGAATCATTTAAACATGATTTTGAGAGTATACATCTTGCAACCTGGACATAAGATGATTCTTATAATTATATTCTTGTCAATGCAAATGATGGAGAGACTCCTAGTAGTATATTGGTATATAATGTTGTGGTTAGAAAGCTAACATATGAGGAAAAATATTTGAAAGGAGAGATGGTTAACATTTATCAAAAATGAAAAGCATTAATTAATTATCTTATAGATTAATTTTCAAATGAAGGAGATTGGGTTTTGGATTTGTTCTCAGGTTCAGGTAAGAATTATGATCTAATATTTATGAAATCATACTTCAATCTTAGATTTTTTTTAATTTATATTTTTATAGTATCTAACTTCATTATTTATTTTGTATTTGGTGATTAGGTACAACATTAGTGTATTTCCTACAGAAAGGAAGGAATTGCATAGCCATTGATAGTGACCCAATACAGTGCAGTTTTATTCAACAAAGAATTAATGCTATCCCAACTCTTCTAGATGAAATGCAAGAAGTTGGCTTGAGGAAATGAGATTTTAGCGAATCAAAGGTGGAAAATTTATCAAAGGAACCTAAACTACCATTAGGAGGAATGATTGGAAAGGATCACTTTGGAGAACTTGCAGATATCAAAGAACCAATGGAAGAACAAAATGACACAATGGAAACACAAAATGACGTCGAAGAATATGATGATGTGTCTGTTGAGCATGATGAATTTGGGATATATGATATTGTTGATTAGTTTAAATATGGCTTTGAAGGCGATGCTCAATTTTGCAAATTTTTGATGAGTTATAACTGTAGTGATTTGACTTTCATATTTGAAAATAAGAATAAAGATGTACATCTCTTTTTGTTTTCTGATGAATCTTTTTTATTGTTTCTTTTTTCATTTTATTTGTATGTGAATCAATATACATTGGAAATTGTTATTAAATGTTGTCATTTTTTTACTTCCAATGTATAAAAATATGAAAGAAAATGATAATTTTTTTATAAAATTTAGACTTTTTTTTGTTCAATTATGTCCATAAAAATGTTTTATTTGACATGTTATTTTAAAGAATATGTACCAAAATATATAGGTTTTTTTATGATATATGGCTATAAAATGTGTATTTTTTTTTTAAATATTCAAAAGTAGTGTTATTTAACTATAATTTTTATTTATTTATTGAAGTAAAGGTAAAAAATATGTTAAAAACGATGTTTTTCACTATATTTAAAAAGTATGGAAAATAAATTAATTAAGGAGACAAAATTCTATGAAAAATCATAATTTCGAAAAAGTAAATGGTAAAAACCATTTTTAAGATTGAAAGAAGCATGAAAAAAAGACTAAAAATAGAGTTGAATATATATATATATATATATATATATATATATATATATAATTGAAAATAAATGAAAAATGAGCATTTAAAAAAATAATGTGGAAACATTGTGGATCAAAAAATTTAAAATATCAAAAATCACCTAAAAATAGAGAGGGGTTGCTACTGGTAGCACCATTTTTAAAAACGAGGTAAAAACTTGGACCCCCCAAAAAAGGAGAACTCTGGAGAGTTCTCGTTAAGTTGGTAACTATGTTATGTGGAAAAGAAGGGCATTACAAGAAGCATTGTATATCCAAAGTTGAGAAAAAGGAGGGATCTGAAGAATCTCCTTCTACAGAAGAAAAGACTTCCAAGGAAGAAAGAGGGGATGTGAACTTGGCTTCTTCAAGCACACATGTAGATCACGAGGCATGTTTGGTTGAATCTGGTGCATCCTTTCATATGACTCCCCACAGGGAGTGGTTCTGCAAATATGAAAGGTATGATGGAGGTAATATTTTCTTAGGTGATGATTCGAAAACCAGAATCATAGGACGAGGAAAAGTCAATTTGAGGCTCATAGATGGAAGGATTAGAACACTTCCTGGTGTTCTACACATCCCAGGTTTGGCTAAAAATTTAATTTTTGTAAGAAAAATGGATGATGCAAGGGTAAAAAAATTATTTGAAAAGGAAACCTGCAAGATGGTTGAAGGAGCAATGGCATTGGTGAAGGGAGTTAGGTTTGGAACTCTGTATAAGACGCAAGCAAGCACTATCAGTGATGGGTGTAATAGTTCCATTGTTCCTGATATTGGAGTTGAAGATGAAAGAACTCCTACAGTCTCTTGAGAAAAGGTTATGTTGTGGCATCAAAGACTAGGGCATATTAAAGAGAAGGGTCTTCAACTACTACACAGTAAAGGTATTATTGAAGGTATGTCTAAATTCTCTCTGGATTTTTATTTCTGTGAAATTGTCTATATGGGAAGCAGAATCGGGTAACATTCCCCTCTAGTGCAACGAGGGTAGAAGGAATTTTACAGCTAGTTCATAGTGATGTTTTTGGACCTATGTCGGTCCCATCATTGGGAAAATCTGTGTACTATGTCTCATTTATAGATGACTTATGGAGGATTACTTGGATATATTTCCTTAGGAAGAAATCTAAAGTCTTTGACAGGTTTAAGGAGTTTAAGGCTCTTGTTGAGAATCAAACAGAGAAAATAATTAAGGTGTTGAGAAAATATAATGGAAAAGAGTTATGTGGGAATGAATTTGAATAATTCTATAAGAAGTGCGGTATAGCAAGGAAGAAGACTAATCCATACACACCTCAACAGAATGGAGTTGCCGAAAGGATGAAAAAAGATGATGATGGAAAAATCAAGGCGCATGCTTAGTGGTGTCGGGTTAGGGAAAGAATTCTAGGCAGAAGCAATGGGTACTGCATGTTACCTGGTCAATAGATCACCCTCATCACCGTTGGATTACAAGACTCCACAAGAGGTATGGACTGGTAAGGAACCTTCTCTCACACATCTCAAGGTATTTGGTTGTGATGCATATGTTCATGTCCCAAAGGAAGAAAAGAGTAAGCTAGATAAGAATGCTAAAAAGTGTATATTTATTAGATATAAAGATGGTATCAAAGGTTATAAGCTTTGGAACCGAGAAACTAAGAAGGTAGTGTATAGGAGAGATGTGGTATTTAGAAAAATGAAGGATGTTGTTAAATAGGAAGTCCTACCAAGTAAGGAAGAAACAGAGAAAATAGAGTTTGATTTAAAGGATGATGAATCAGACTTTACAAACTAATAGGAATCTAAAGAAGAAGATCCTCATACTCTAGTATTGAGGAGATCGGTAGAAGTCTACCAGAAAGGTATACTCCATCTGATTTTCGTTCAAATGTTTCTTTGTCTATTACTGATGATGATCCTAGAACTGTCAGGGAAGAAGTGGATTCATAGGATGGAAATATCTGGAAAAGGGCCATGGACAAAGAAATGGCATCTTTGGATAAGAATGAAGCTTGAGATATAGTGGATTCGCTGACAGGGAGAAATCCCACTAGAAGAAAATGGGTATTTAAAAAGAAGTTGAATGCAAAAGGAATAGTGGAGAAATGTAACACCCTATTTCCCCCAGTCTGGAAAAATAACTATATTGGCCAAGAACTATGGAAAACTCAAAGGCGTGAATGTTTGATTTGACGAACCTTTTTATGAAAGGTCGATGAATGTAAATTATGTTATGAATATGTGTTGCATGGTTGTTGGGAGGAGGATGTGCTAAAAGAGACCATGATCGCTAATGAGAGGTGGTGGAAGGGACCTAGAATGTTTGAGTTAACTTCCACCGAGCCAGTACCGTACTGGTTTTATTTACTCAAAGACCAAAGAAAATCTCTGACCCCAAAAGGGATTTCACGTCAGATTGGTAGGTGGGGAGGCTCCTCAAGATTTAATGAGGGGATGGGGGTGAACCACCCATCCGTAACAGCTCCCAGACCTGACCGTGGATAGGAAAATTTGTTCCACACACAATCTTGTAGAGAAAGGGCAAGAGAGGAAGTATGGTAAAGGGAGAGAGAACGCACACAACAGGGATCGCGGGGAAGAATTGGAAAAACTCTAGAAACACAGGGAGTTATAAACAGAGGAGAAGGAGAGTAACCTTCGTCCTTGACTTCCATTGAGCTAGAAGTAGAAAATTGAACCTCAAGAATCGTGGTCTAGCTCAAGGGTGGCTAGTGGTAAATCCATTTGGAGTCACTGAGCCTACGGTTGGGTGGAAACGATGACCCCTCTCAGCAGTCGCTTCACGTCTGGTGTTTTCTGATAAGTTTTATATCTTGTATTTTGAATTTCATATCCCGAACACATGATCATGTTTTATACACTCATAAATGGTTTCTGTATAGAAGTGTTTGCCTTGTGTTTTCATTTGAGGTGTTGGATGCATGCTTATATTAGTATAATCATAATCAGTTATGTATAGAATGAGTAAGTTCAAAATACGAGTTTGTTCCCTTAAGAATTGTCCCATCTACTAGACTTGCGTTATGCCCTGGTGTAATTTCCCAAAGGAACCTCCTCTCAGGAAGTTTCCTCGCACTCCATAGATGGAGGGAGTCCCTTGAAAGGACTACCATGATAGTAAACCCAAGAGTTTACTTTACCCCTACCGCCAAATTTATAGCTCGATGAATTAGGAAGACTTTTACTCAGGCCACTAAGCCTAGGGATAATTTACCCGAGAACTCTCTAAAAGTTCTGTCGGAGCTCTATTTCCTATCGAACTTAACCTTTGCATAGGCAGGGGGGTGGAATGGGCAATGTCCTTAAATTCCAGGAGTATTCATACCCGTTCATCGGCATTTCAGCATTTTGACACTAGGGAAACCAAATGGAAAGACCCTTTGTCGTCGCAAGTTGCGAAGTCTCGGTATGTGAAACTCCGAATTAGCTTACTTTGAATAGGTTTCAGCATTTTGGAATTTTGGCACCTGGGAAACAAAAGGGAAAGACCCTTCGTCGTCAAAAGTCATGAAGTCCCGGTATGCGAAACTCCAAATTTGCTTAGTGTGAATAGCTTTCATAATTTCGGTGTTTTGGCACCTAGTAAACCAAAGAGCAAGACCCTTTGTCATCATAAGTCACAAAGTCCTGGTATGAAAAACTATGTGATGCAGGAGCATCCACAACACATCAAGCGAGCCAGCGTGGAAGCGGAGAACAGTTGGACAGTGCCAGCACATATTTTGAAATACTTTGGAAATTGTTGCGCCTCTCTTTAATGAAGTCATGTTTAAAGAAGCACACTTGTATTGTAAAAGGGGACCTTGAGCCTTTAAGCTCACGTCCTTAGGTAGATAAGGCATTTAATAGATTTAATGTAAAGTAGATAAAACATTTAATTAAAGATTTGATAGCTTTAGAACTCAAGAGGAAAATGGGATATAGACACCCTCCTTTGTACATTGTGTAGTGGTCAAGCATTCTGAAGAGAAGAGCAACAGAGAAGTGTATGAAGAACTTCCATGTACAGATATTGAATTAACAGAAGAAAGCATTGATTCAATTTCGTGGTTGTGTTATTCTCTGTATATTGTTGATGTTGTGCTCATGAATGTTTGTTTCTTGCCATGCACTTGTTTTTATATGCTGTGTATGTGATTTCATGGTTAAAGTGAAGTTTGGGAGAATAAGGAGTTAGTTTCAATTGTTTCTCTATCTTGAACCAGAGGATTCCTGCAAGGAGTGCAGTTGAATTTGTCCGCAAGGAGTGCGTGACTGCAGGGTTCAAGTAGAGAGAACTTTTGTTCTAATCTCTTAGAAGTGCATATTTGGCACAAAGCCATGCAAGGTGTGCGCAGGCTGGATGAAGACTCAGAATTGCGATTCTGAGCAAAGAGAGTCAAGACTACTGCTGCAGGTTAGTGCGTAGAGTCAAAGAACTTCAACACTTACCGTGGTTTGAAGATTTGTCGCAAGGGTATGTACAAGGAGTTCTTCCTAAGGGATTTTAAGTCGCAAAGCTCAGGAGAGATAAGCCTTTGAATTCATCTAGGGACTGCACAGAGAGGTTATGGTGGAAGTGTTCGAGTGAGTATTGGAAACTTGCGTGCAGTTGGACAGGCTTCGTGGAATAAGCGCTTGTTTCAAGTCGTAACTTGAACGGACTGTCAGAATTCTCCAAGGAGAATTTGCAAGAATCTGAGGCATAAGTTCTTGTAGAGGTGTGAGGAATCCATCGTGCAATTGAGAAGAAAGTTCGAAGCTCAGGAGAGTAGGAGCATCGAGCGGGAGTCACGAGAAGTATAGCTCGACTCATGAATCAACATATCAGGAGTTCACAAGAAAGGGAGGAAGGATTGGCCACGGAAGTTGTGAAAGGAAGAGAAGTGACATTCTGATGATCGCATGGAAAGTGTGGGCCACAATAAGGAGATGTGACAGGTGACGTGGGATATCGGCGTCTTGGCATCGGGAGTCGAGGCAGGAATCACTTGGCCGCGCGAGTAGCGAGGTTCCGAGGGAGCGAGATCACGAATTGTCGGCATCTCGGCACATCGGATATCAGGAGTTTGAACTCCGAAGGTTTAGTGCCCCGATCAGCGAAGGGTGAGAGAGAGAAGTCCCGATAGCAGGGGAAGAAAGTCAGTGTTGACTGGCACATCTCAGGTCTCGGGGATCCGGGGAGGTAACGCATAACTTTTGAACTCGAGAGTAGCGAAGTTACGATCCTCCGAAGGAATAAACGAGGGCCATGCAAGATAGAATCTGTGGGTGCAGACTTTCGATGGGGAAGTAAAAGAACCATTGAGTTCTTCAGGCCAAAGGGAAGAGAAGGTCTTGGTGATCGCGGACGTGCGCGTCAGGTGGTGTCTGCATCAGAGTGGTATCAGATCTTGAAATTCTTTCTTGTATATTTCAGGCAGGAAGAGGTAGAGGAGAAGAAAGCACTCTGATACACATCAGAGTGGTATTAGAGTGGGAAGTCTTTGCTTTCTGTAGCAAAGAAGAGAGGACATAATGCTACCAAGAAGAGAAAGACAGTCGCCAGATCCCGAAGACAGGGAGGTGAGGAGAAGAGGTAGGCAGGCAGTAAATCCAGAAATGGAGCAGCAGATGAGAGATCTTCGAGCAAGGCTTGAGGAGATGGAGACTGCACAAAGAGGCGGAGTTGGTGCAGGGGATCTTAGTGATTTCGAGGTGGAAGAGGAAGCTGGACGTGAAGAAGAGGTCACAACAGAGGATGCATCAACTGAGCGATTGATTAAAGCTATCGCCGGGATGAGTTCCAAGACCAAAATGGATATTCTAGCTTATGAAGGAAGCCTGGATGCAGAAGAGCTGCTGGATTGGATCAGAGCTCTTGACACCTACTTCGATTATGAAGATATTGAAGAGGATAAGAAGGTAAGGCATGTTGTTACCAAGTTGAAGGGACATGCAACATTATGGTGGGACGAGCTACAAGCTGATAGATGCTGCAAGGGCAAGCAGAAAATTAAAAACTGGGATAGGATGATCGCAAAGATGAAGGTGAAGTTCATCCCCAAAGATTATCAGATGACACTGTTCAGGCGGATGCAGAACCTGAGATAGAAGTTGATGATGGTGAAGGAATACACCGAAGAGTTTTACAAGATCAATATCAGAGCGGGTCATCGGGAGAGTGATGATGAAAAGGTGGCGAGGTACCGGAATGGCTTGAGATACGACATTCGGGATGAACTAAGTATGGAAACCATCCGAACAGTCGAGGACGCTTATCAGATGGCTCTGAAATCAGAGGAGAAGCTGAGCAGTAAGTAAGGACAGCGAGGGTGAGGTAGAATTCAACCCGGAGGCAAGGTAGTTTCCCAAGAAATAACTCAGAAGCCGAAGGAGGAATGGAAGAAACCTCAGGGTAAGATTGAGAGAGGTGGAACCTCACAACAAAGACAACAATATGCTGAGCCGAGGAGACAACATATAGAGCAGGGTAGTGGTTATGCTGATGCCAACACTTTTCCTCGTACCAGAGGTAGGGGAAGAGGTAGAGGAGGAGTCATCACATGTTTTACATGTGGGAAGGATGGACATAAAGCCGTTGATTGTCCAGACAGGAAAACAGACAGAGGAGGAGCTCACATCGCTGAGGCGCAGAGGCGTGATGTTGAGAATGAAGACACTGAAGCAGGAAGGTCGCTGATGGTGCATAAGGTCCTTTTGACACCCGAGAAGGAGGTGGAGGACACAACTCAGAGAAGCAGACTATTCATAACCGCATGCACAAGCAAGGATAGAAAGTGCAAGGTCATTTTGTACAGTGGGAGCACAGACAATCTCATTTCAACCGAGATGGTGGAAAAGTTAGAGCTGGATACAACCAATCACCCAAGTCTGTACAAAGTTTCATGGCTATAGAAGGGACATCAGGTGAGTGTCATTAAACAATGTTTAGTTGAATTCAAGATAGGTGGGTATAATGATAAAATTATGTGTGATGTTATTCCCATGGATGTATGTCATCTATTGCTGGGTAGACCATGGAAGTATGATAGAAATGTTGTTCATGACGGAAGGATGAACACATACACTTTAGAGAAGGATGAAAGAACACACACATTTCTTCTGATACAGGATAAATAAGTGAAACCGGAAGTAAGCAACATGATACTTCTTATGAGTGGGAAGGAGCTGCTTACATAGATGGAGAAGAAAGAAGATCCACAATTCTTTGTGGTCAGGAAATCGAGAATTGTCCTGACTAGCATAAGAGTGGATGACCTACCAGATGAGATTCAGGAACTGCTGGGAGAGTTCGCTAACATCATCGTGGATGAACTACCTCATTCGTTGCCACTGATGAGAAGTGTGAGTCATTGTTACACATTATTTTCGTCATCCCTATGATCGTTAATGATGTAAACCTACCTATTGCCTTTAGAGGGGTCACAGTGGCCTGAGTTCCTGAAGAGAGAAGGAAGAAGAACTTTTCCTGAGAAAAGAAGTTGCATTTTCCTATG
>ML832684.1:10923-30253 GCA_009831015.1 Picea engelmannii
AAAAGTGCCCTTGATCACAGGTTTGGCTGACACTTAATAGGATAGGTTTCAGTTTTTCAAAAAGAAACACATTCTTGGATTTGTCTTTTCCCAAGCTCATAGTGCATTTCCCAAGTATGTTACCTGAAGCATTGTCACCAAATGTAACTTTACCCCTTTGTATTTTTAAGTTCATAAAATCTCCTTGTTTCTTGTCATATGTTTTGAGAACCCACTATCAACATACCAAAGATCTTCTTTGTCTTATGATTTTAAGGCAATAAGACATTCCTTATTTGATGTTTTTTCTTTCCAAAGCTTATTTTGCTTTGTAATGAATCTTGGTTGTTCTGAGACTTCAATTAATATGAAATTACTGGCCTTATGTCCATGGTTATGACATCTGAAGCATTCTAGGTCCCCTTTTTATAGAGGTGCAAAAGAGTTATAGTTTCTGCTTTTGACTTGATTTACTGCTTGGTTATCTTTATGGTTATAATTCTTAACCCTCAAACTTTTTCTTCTATATACTCTACAATTCATAGCTTTGTGTCCAAAATTAGAGCATGCAAAGCAATAACCAAAGAAAATGCAAGGATACTTGTTTTGATAAAACTTATTTGGTATTGTCTTATCTTCCTTCTTGATGGATGGAAGTGGTCCTCTGGAGTTTAGATCATTACTTGTCTTTTCTTAATTTTTCTTCTTGAATGTATTGAGGAGAGTATCTGCATAAGATTTTAAGTTGACTCGACTTTCTTATTGAGAATATCCTATTCCATTTTTATCACCTGAATCCTTTTGTGTGGTAATAATATCATCTAATATTTTAGAGATATTTTCATATTAAGTTTGAATGATTTTTGCATCAAGTTCTTTTCTCAGGTGAACTATTTCTGCATCCATTCTTTCACATGTTATTTGTTTTTCTTTAAGAGACTTTTCCAAACTTTCTTCGATCCTATTTGCTTCTAGGATTTGTTTTTTCAGGTTGGTCATGAGTTTCTCCATCTCCTTTTCTTTCTGTTCATGTTTTTCTTTTTGTTCAACTACAAAAMTTTTCAGTTGTCTATATCTRGTTTTGTATTTTCTTAATTCATCCARGGCACTAAGGAGTTCTTCTTCCATATTAACTTCTGCTTCATCTTCTAACTCTTTCTCATGTTTTATTTCCTCTATCTCATTAGACTCTTAAATACCTAGAAAAAGGACTTCATCATAGTCAGATTCATCAMTATCACTRGACTCTGATGAACTSTTGTTTTCTTCTTTTGAGTAGAAATTCTTTTTCCCTTTGTAAWTTTTTTTCTTGTAGTTGGGTTTTTCCTTCTTGTATTGTGTAGTTTTGTTTTCTTCATCTTTAGGGTCCTCCTTGGGATAGGGACACTTGGCTGAAAAATGACCAACCTTGCCATAGTTAAAACATTTGAAAGGMAACTTGCCTTTGTACTTCACTGCTCCTTTTTGAATTTTTCTAATAAAATTAGCTTCTTCCACATCAGATTCTTCATGATGGTTGGATTGAGGATTTTGTTTCTAACTTTTTGTTTTCTTGAGCACCTTGAAGGCTRCTTCTCCTTGTGGGAGGTTCTCATGACCTAATMKTAAATCATAGGCTATGAGGATTGATCTGAAAATAGAAGGCTGACTTGTTATGCTATGCAAGMAMCCTCTACTTCATTAAAAATAAACTTTACAGGACCTTGCTTCATGTGTTAAAATATGCAAGATAGTTTATGTGCCAAATTTATGTATCTTCTTGTAAATGCTTATGTGTGAGTATATGTTCTTTTAAATGGTTAAATATGTACTTTAAATAAATACACAGCAACATAACTTGMAKAAAATAAACCATCAAACTCAGAACAATCACAACATGATAAAGGAGTTCACCCCCCTCCGGGCTACATCTCCTTGAGCCTCCATCAATGGACTTGKSTCTCTGGGATTAATTTGTCAAAAGTTCTTTTACAAGCTGCTTCTCAAMTCCAATGGAAAAAAATAYTGTACCATTGAKATCASAACACATAAAAACCCCAAAAATGACTAATAGAACTCTGAAAACGGATCATGGCTCATCCGGGCATGACCTCTTCTACATGTGGCCTTAAGCTTCCCTGAGCTTCTMTTTGGAAAAAACACCTGTAAAAGTCCTCAAAAGACTMTGAAACTTGTCCCAATGTGTTCAKAGYRTAACAATTWGCCAAACATGATTATTCAATCACAGAAAACAAACATAGGCTCACCAAAACATGTCCTCCATCAATGAGGGCTTCAAGCTCCTTGGAGCTTGCTGAAACTTCAATGGTGAAAAAGMTGAAAAATAAGTCTTMAAATGGCTGKGAAAACAGTGCCAATGGATTCATCACRTCCAAAAACCCCTAKCTGGKCTTTTACGRCACCTCAATCRGCCAAATAATGAAGAAGATAGGCCTCCYGCCATTCTCTTCCTYAAGTTTGCTGTCTCTGCATCTACAAAACGCACCCTTYTGAAATGAACTTGGCACACACGCAATATATAGCGTGAAAAMCCAGCAYCGGGTGAAACCRCACCAATGGTGCAAACTGTAGGAYGGTTATGGGCRCGCCAGCCCCTAACCGCCTAGCACCTGGGCATGTGGAGGTCATATGACCGTGCGCTATGGAAAATAGGRCCAAACGTGCCAACTGTTCCAACCACGCACTTGGTTGAGGTCATATGGGGKTAAKMATATAGCCATGGGCTTRTCCRTTTTCAAACCATATTAAAAATACCACGCGCGCATGGTGTAGGGTCACATGTAATACGCTATGTGACCAGGGGCACAACCACTTGCCATAAACCAAAAACCACGCGCTTTTACATTGTGGTTATATATAAAACGGGACTGGGCTCCGTATTCAACACCAATTCACACACAAACAAATATGGCATAGCCATATGTATAACACAATGAAACCTCGGGTCGGGGCTAAGCCCTGGCCCGACCCCCCGTCGAATCAAAGGTTACATCAATTCAAATATTTTACAATACATATAACTATCAAGGAACAACGTGTGGCGTGATGGTTGGTCGGACTTTGTTAAAGCACTTGGCCGGTGGGGGAGGTTCGGGGGTAGAACCCCATGGACTCCATAAATTTTTTAATAAACAAACCATAGACCAATAGCCAATAAAGGGGTGCCACGTGGTAGCCCATGACTGGGCCACGTGGCACCTTACCATTGAACAAAAAATATGCCACGTGTCACCTTCCAATTCGACCAATTGTCAGCCACATCAACTCTTCCATGTCAGCGTACGGATGTATGACCCTTCTATGTCAGCGTACGGATGTACGACCCTACCACGTCAGCCTGCACGGACTGCCCAGTCAACATCCTTTTTTTGCCTGTTTGACGATTCGAACAGATTGCAATATCTCTCGCTCCCGATGTTTGTTTGAGACGAAACGAGTTGCGTTGGGTTCTTGATGATGAGGGATACAGTCTCATTCATTTTGAGGCAATTCCAAGAACGTTGATTTTTGAGCTAAAATTTGACCCCTGGTCCAGATTTTGATCATACCTTCCCACTGAAAGGCTTTTGGACCCACAAAATCTTATGATTATCTGTCTACTTTCAAGTTATATCAACTGATTCTACTTAAAAAGTCTTTTCGACAATCACCTGAATACTTTGACATGCCTTGCACTGCAACTGGCTATGTCCCTCAACCACTGTTCTCTGGCTGCTACTGACCCACTGTTCTCTCTATGCTTGGAAGACTACCAACCTTCACACTAAGAATCAAGTCCCTCTTGTGAACTCTTTGACGTCAACACAATCAACTCTCCAATGGCTGCAAAAACTTCCTGCGACATCTTGTCACAAGCCAAGAAAATCATCAATCTTGAAAACAAATTATACAAGACTGAAAAAATATTCCAACAAAGTCTTTTGCCCTTCAAACAAACTGTTGCATCTTGTACTTCATCAAAGCACATGGAATTTTCTTGCATCATGGTGTACTCAAAATCAACTTACAAGTCAACAAACACCATCGACTAAACACAAGTTGAAAAACACGATCGACACAACATAGTCGTCAGACAATCATCAACACCAGTTGAGACTCATTTGAAACATCTCAAGCTTCCAAAATGACAAGTCGACCAACATGATACACAGTCATGTTATAATCATGAATCATTCATGATGAATCATCACCAGTTCACTACTTACTCATACACACAAAAACAAATGCATGTGCATGACTCTTCAACTCTCCTTCCAGTACAAACATAAGTACATAAACCCAAAAACATGTGGGTACATAAGAGGTTAACATGAAAAAGATACATGGTTGTAACAAGTGAACATCATATCCATCTTTGACATCCTCCTGGCGAATTTTTGCAACAACCAAGAATGCCTTGAAATGAATTGCATTCACATGCAACTTTCATCATACAAGTTGTGAAAAACTGCTGCAACTTGTCATGCTTCCCATAAATGCACACATAACGCTGAAAAGTGCATTTACAACAGAAAAATGCAATCCTTACTTGCTCAAGAAATCCAACCATTTCTTACCAAGCCAACTCAACGGTGACTTTTTTGGCTGAACATCGTCCTCTTGTGAATCATATAGACTCACATCGATGATGGAATCTCCTCTTCCATTCTTGCCAATCTCTTTATCCAACTGCTTCCTGTGTTGTGGATGAGTGGTTGGATGCAATGTCCAACATTGGTCAATAAGATGACTCCGCTTCTGACAATGAGTGCACATCTTTTGCATCCTCTTTTCACGTTGTCTTTGCTTGCAAAGTTTCCTAAAAGTGGCCAATCTTTTCCAACATTTTGAAACATGATGGTTATATAAACCACACTATGTACATGGATTCTTTCTTCCATTTTTAGATACAAATTTATCATGCTTAACATAATCAAAAGCAACTGAATGATAAGCAAAATTATACCTTGAACATTCACCTTTATCGCCTCTTTGAGGAGGTGAATTTGAAGAGTTACAAGCTCTCCTTTGAATACCATGAACAGTTTTCTTGTCCTCATCACTGTCACAACTCTTTCGTTTCACACATTTGCATTCATCTTGAACACAAGCCTTGCATGCTGAAGGGATTGAACTTTCAACAAAAGTTCTTGAACTTTCACCTTTAAAGCCTTCTTGAGGAGGTGAACTTGAAACAAAATTTGTTCTTGGAACTTTTTCCCTTGTCTCCTCGACTTTGGAATTTGCTCCACCTCTTTGTTGATATCCAAGACCACAATACTTGGGTCTTTCTTCAACAACAATAGGCTCAACAATGCCTTGTGCATGCTTTCCTAACCCTTTACCTTCATAGCCCATTTTTAACAATAACTTGGACCCTATTCCTCTTGTGTGATTTTATAGATGACCAAAACATTCATCTTGAGAGGAATTAGAAGATAAACTAACATTGCATACCTTATGTTCATGCATGTACTTGGTAAGGGTTTCCTTTGCCTCATGGAGTTGAATCTCCATCTCATGCAAATTTTCAAGAAGTTGGTCTTTCTCCTTCTTCATGGCAATCAACTGCTCTTCAAAGGCAATGCTCTCATTTCTGTCTTCACACATCTCTTTAAATAAATCTCTCATGGTTAGAATCTCCTTCAACATCTCTTTTTCAAAGAAATTTTATTTTGAAGATGTATGAGAACTATCAATGCTTGAAGCTTCCTCAATCCTTGCAAGATATCAAACTTCAACACAAAACTTGCACAAAAACCAATAGCTAAATCTCAAGCTATCAATGGCAAACACATGAGAAAAACAAACTATGCTCTGATACCACCTGATCTGAAAATAGAAGGCTGACTTGTTATGCTATGAAAGCACCCTCTACTTCATTAAAAATAAACTTTACAGGACCTTGCTTCATGTGTTAAAATATGCAAGATAGTTTATGTGCCAAATTTATGTATCTTCTTGTAAATGATTATGTGTGAGGATATGTTCTTTTAAATGGTTAAATATGTACTTTAAATAAATACACAACAACATAACTTGCAGAAAATAAACCATCAAACTCAGAACAATCACAACATGATAAAGGAGTTCACCCCCCTCCGGGCTACATCTCCTTGAGCCTCCATCAATGGACTTGGCTCTTTGGGATTAATTTGTCAAAAGTTGTTTTACAAGCTACTGCTCAACTCCAATGGAAAAACAGACTGTACCATTGATATCAGAACACATAAAAAACCCAAAAATGACTAATAGAACTCTGAAAACGGATCATGGCTCATCCGGGCATGACCTCTTCTACATGTGGCCTTAAGCTTCCCTGAGCTTCTCTTTAGAAAAAACACCTGTAAAAGTCCTCAAAATCCTCTAAAACCTGTCCCAATGTGTTTAGAGCATAACAATTAGCCAAACATTATTATTCAATCACAAAAAACAAACATAGGCTCACCAAAACATGTCCTCCATCAATGAGGGCTTCAAGCTCCCTGGAGCTTGCTGAAACTTCAATGGTGAAAAAGATACAAAAGAAGTCTTCAAATGGCTGTGAAAACAATGCCAATGGATTCAGCACGTCCAAAAACCCCTAGCTGGGATTTTACAACACCTCAATCGGCCAAATAATGAAGAAGATAGGCCTCCTACCATTCTCTTCCTCAAGTTTGTTGTCTCTGCATCTACAAAACACACCCTTTTGAAATGAACCTGGCACACACGCAATATATAGCATGAAAACCCAGCATCGGGTGCAACCATGCCAATGGTACAAACTGTATGATGGTTATGGGCGCGCCAGACCCTAACCGCCTAGCACCTGGGCATGTGGAGGTCATATGACCGCTCGCTATGGAAAATAGGGCCAAACGTGCCAACCGTTCCAACCGCGCACTTGGTTGAGGTCATATGGGGTTAAGCATATAGCCATGGGCTTATCCATTTTCAAACCATATTAAAAATACCGCACGTGCATGGTGTAGGGTCACATGTAATACGCTATGTGACCAGAGGCACAACCACTTGCCATAAACCAAAAACCACGCGCTTTTACATTGTGGTTATATATAAACCGAGACTGGGCTCCTTATTCAACACCAATTCCCATGCAAACAAATATGGCATGGCCATATGTATAACACAATGAAACCTCGGGTCGGGGCTAAGCCCTGGCCCGACCCCCCGTCGAATCAAAGGTTACATCAATTCAAATATTTTACAATACATATAGCTATCAAGGAACAACGTGTGGCGTGATGGTTGGTCGGACTTTGTTAAAGCACTTGGCTGGTGGGGGAGGTCTGAGGGTCGAACCCCATGGACTCCATAAAATTTTTAATAAACAAACCATAGACCAATAGCCAATAAAGGGGTGTCATGTGGTAGCCCATGACTGGGCCACGTGGCACCTTACCATTGAACAAAAAATATGCCACGTGTCACCTTCCAATTCGACCAACTGTCAACCACATCAACTTTTCCATGTCATCGTACGAATGTATGACCCTTCTATGTCAGCGTATGGATGTACGACCCTGCCACGTCAGCCTATACGGACTGCCCAGTCAGCGTCCTTTTTTTCCCTATTTGACGATTCAAACAGATTGCAATATCTCTCGCTCCCGACGTCTGTTTGAGACAAAACGAGTTGCGTTGGGTTCGTGATGACGAGGGATACACTCTCGTTCGTTTTGAGGCAATTCCGAGAATGTTGATTTTTGAGCTAAAATTTGACCCCTGGTCCAGATTTTGATCAAGGATTCCATACAACTCGTCCATGGTGAGTTTATTTATATTTTCCAATCTTCAAGAGAGGACACTTTAGGATTGTGTAGAATAGGTAGCGTTCTTAGTACTTTTTCAACTAGCTCATTGTCTTTTACTTCTACTCCCAATCCTTTGATTGCATTAACAATATTATCAATTCTTTCAAAGTACTCTGAGATATTCTCTTCATCCTTCATTTTCAGACCTTCGTATTGTACTTTGAGAGTTTGGAGTTTGGCCCTCTTTACCTTGGAATCTCCTGCATATATGGTTTCCAATTTATCCCAGAGTCATTTTGCATTATTACAGTTTAGTACCTTAGCAAGTATTTTATTACTCAGTTCATCTTGTAGTGTGTTTAAAGCCTTTGCATGTTCCCAAATTTTTTTCTTGTCTTCTGCTTCTATGGGAGTGGTTTTTGGAACATCATATCCCTTTTCCACTAATTTCCATAATTCAAATCCAATGGACATTAGCTATATTTTCATTATAACACTCCACAAGACATAGTCTTCACCATTAAATAGGGGGATTTTTGATGACATCTTCAACTGCTGATCCATTCTAATGTATATTCCTCTTCAAGTGATTTAAACATTTTATGAAGAAACATGCTCTGATACCAATTGATGGATCAAATCCTGTCACTGAGAGGGGGGGGGGTGAATCAGTGATAGAATTATTATATCAATTTTTCTTTTATTAATGCAAACAAAATTTTAACACATTATTTTATCGTGGAACCCAAATGGGAAAACCACAAACTCTTTTCTATTAACTGCAAAGTTTTGTTTTACATGTTACATAGAAGGAAGATATTCTTCCATTTTGATCAACACCAACTGATCAAGATGCACCCACATCCTTGTTAAACTGAGATCGAATCTCTGCTATTATTTTAGAAACTGATATTATCAGAGGCACTTCTGTCAAACCATTACATGTGACCGATAACGCAAAAAACCATGAGCTTATAATATTTAATGACGCTTTATCCTTTACGTTTATGTCTCTTATACCATATGAACAACAACAATGACTAGACGGTAGGACAAATGAGTGCTTGAGTTCTTATCAATTCAACGACCACGATCTAATCTCCTGATGATATGGACGACAGTCTGGACATTGGATCAAACGATTCACTTCTATTTCGTGGAACCAGATTAATGTTCATATTTGATCCTTACAACCATCGTTTACTGATTAATCGGAAGGCCAGGACTTAATCAAGCACTGAGATGGATGGACACCATTTACTTCAAGTGAGTGTGACGTGTAAGCAGGGTAGTGGAGTGTGACGTCGGAGCACAAAGGCGGTATGGAAGACTGGTTTGGCAGTTAGCTCGGAGGGGGGGGGGGTAAGGTATTAAGTGGTAATGAGAGAGGGGGGTCTAAGCTAACAAGAAGGCGACACGTTATGAGGGCCCCACAAAGGAAATACCACTAACTCAGACCCCCCCCACCATTAAAGGTAGAAAGGTCGGGGGATCTGATATGCCTTGTCGATTGTAGATTTGAGCGACCAATTATCGACCGTTGAGATTAGCATGTCCTTTAAGATAAAGCGCCAAACTGTTATGTCACCACACCTTTTCTTCATTTTGTCACCAACCGTAGATCTGTTTGGCAAGTGAACATCGATGGTCTATGTGGATTGTGATATTCCCTGTCGATCCAAGCTCTTGCGTGCGTATCAACGATCTTGATCTAATCTGATCGTTGACTAGTCTTCTGAGATTCATCGCTTCATCTCTTCTGAGATTTTATATTAATTCTCTCACCCTCCTGAGGTTTAATATCTGCATATTGTCTAACATCATATTTCTGCATATCGTCCAACTGTTTGTCAACAACCATTATATGGTGACAGAGTACTATTGATATCAATGACAGTTCATCATACCAACTTATCATTACATCAATGATATCGATTGTTGACATCAATGACAATATATTATTGAAACTATATCCAACATAGAATGTGTCCCCTCATATCATTATGTTTTCCAAAAATCCCTTCCGTGGTGGTCCATGATTCATTGGGGTTTTTACAGGAAGATATGTGAAAAAGGATATTGATAGAAATGAGACTGCAAATTGTTCTGAATGCTTCATCCATTCGATTTAGATACTTGGATTTTTCCACGACTGATGTTGGTTCTATATCTGTGTTCATGGTTAGCCTCACAATCCTCTTCTTCAAAGATGCATGATCATCTTCTCCTTCCATGCAAAGAATTTGTAAGGTGTAAGAATGAATTCTTTTGGGAATTCCATTTTTCCACTGTCCTCAATCTTCGGTACCTGCAAAAAATAATTTGGTGCAAATTTTCCCTAGCAGTCTGTTGGCTCCGATACCATGTAAATGTGTTGAACCTACACAGAATAGATCCAGTTGGGAATTGAAATACATAGTTGGATAATAAATAGAAGAAAAGAGAAGAAGAAGAGAAAGAATGGAAGAATTCTCATTAACCAAATGAAGAATTGATAATTTACACATGAAATACTCTGTATAACTCAACCAATGCGCACTAGAGGAGAATCCAATGCACCATAGTGATGGTCTAGAGTGATATGGAAACACACCACTAGTTACGAGAGTAAAATTCTACCTAGTCTAGTCTCTTGGGCAGTTATGGGAGTGAACTTCCACCTAGTTGAGTTAACTAGTCTATCAATCTTCAGTTAACTGACTGAAACAGAGTGAAGTGAGGAGGAGATCAGGGAATCATGAGTAATGCACTATTATGGTGATGATCCCAAGAACAATGCACATTAGCTGGTGATGATCCCAAAGTTGCATGGTGACAATACCAATGTAGCATCTAGACTCCACTCAACTAATCAAATTGAAGTGAAAACTGAAGAGAATATTCTCCCTAGAGGAATATTTTTCGTAAAATATAGGAGACCGGATAATGACTAATAAAATTAGAAAAAAAATTAGGAAAAATAAATCCTAGGTGTGTGTTAAGTAACTCCAACAATGCAGTGCTGTGAGGACTCATGAAGGCCTGAAGGCTGTAGTCCATCCTAGCCGTCCGTTGGAGGAGGACGCATGAAGAAAGATCCCAAGTTCATGGATGTGGCACTTCGATAGATTTGAGTCATCGTGCAGACATGGAGAAAAATCACCGAAGTCCTGAAAGCATCCCGACCGTCAATCAAGAAGGGGACACATGGAGGATGTAGAAACTTTTTGGCGTTTCGGTGTCGGGAGTTCCGAGAAGTTGTGTTGTATAGTCAAACAAAATAAACCGTTGAGGCCCGAAGAGAAAAAATCTGGTCCCTCCATTCGTTTGAGTTGAAGATCGTCGATTTGATACTTGGGCATAATTTCATTTTCGACGATCCAGGAATTTCGTGAAAAAGGCATTGTGGAAAAATCATCGAAGCTCGACCTGTGAAGGATGCAGAGAGACGTTGATCCGGTTGTGGAATACCATCTATAAGATCTGCTCTTTTTTGATGCCTGTCACTTTGCAAGAGTTGTGCGTGTGTTGGTGTAGAAAAAAATTGCCGAATCCCAAAACACCGATTTTTGAGTCGTTGATCTCGATGCTCGTTGAAGATTCGTTATCTTGCATCCTATTGTTTGACAATTTGTGGATTTTTCATTGTGATATAAAGGGGATAAAAAGTCCCAAAGTCCTAAAACTTTCATGGATTGAAGGTTTGGCCCATGGTTTTGTCCCTCAATCTCCAGGGAGGCTTTTATAGCGCTCAAGGACTCCCGAAAAAGATAATTTACATTTAGGAATCGGGTCAAGGACCTGTGTATCAAAATTTTGGGCTCAAAGGGAGCTCGTGAGATAATTTCTTCTCTCAACTAGAACAATCCTAGACCGAGAGGTCGCGCAGACCCTAGGAGAGGGTTGGGTCTGCATCAAGTGGTATTAGAACCCAAATTTAAGTTCTGTGAGAAAGAAAAACCGAAATCATTCCACCCAAAAGACGTGTAGAGAGACCCGTAGTAAATCTAACCATGGAACAAGAGATGAGGAAACTTCGTTTGAGATTGGATGCTATGGAGACAAAGCAGAGAAGAGAAAATGATGCTAGTGATTTCAATGAAGCTGAGAGTGAAGAGAGGGAATTTGAAGGAGCTGCAGAAGGAGACGTTGCAAAAAAACACTTGTTGAAAGCGGTAGTAAAAATGGGATCCAAAGAAAAGATGGAACATCTGATGGATAAAGAAAACTTGGATGTTGAGAAGATGCTGGATTGGATAATGGCCTTAGAAAAGTACTTCGATTATAAATAAATCAAGGATGAGAATAAAGTGAAGCATGTTGTTACCAGACTGAAGGGACATGCAACGCTATGGTGGGATGAATTGCAATCCGACATACGACACAAAGGTAAGAAAAAAATTAAAAATTGGGATAGGATGGTAGCTAAATTGAAAGCTAAGTTCATACCCAAAGACTATCAGATGAATCTGTTTAGGAGATTGCATAAATTGAGGCATAAGGGCTTGTTAGTGAAGAAATACACTGAGGAGTTTTATAGATTGAACATCAGATTAGGACATCGAGAGAGCGACGAGGAAAAGGTTTCCAGGTATATTAATGGCATGAGGTATGAAATCCAAGAGGAAATCAGTATGATGACAATGAGAACAATGGAACATTATTATCAGTCAGCACTGAAAGCATAGGAGAAGTTTTTCATGAAACAAAGCCAGTGAAACAAAGGAAAGAGTCCAAGCAGAGGCAAGGGAACTGTCCAAGAGAAGTTCCATAAACCCAAACTTGAAGCTAGAAAGTATCATAGTTATACAGAAAGAGGAGGAATTTCCAGAGGGGGATAATATAGTGGAAAAACTATTTTTCTCGAGGAAGAGGAAGAGGAGGAGAAGTGAAATGATATGCCTATAGAAATATAGGGAATATGTCTTGGGAATTTCCTGAGAGGAAGAAGAAATAAGGAGGAGGAGAATCTCAAAGAAGGAATGTTGAGACAGAAGCAACGGAAGACGGGAAATCCCTCATGATGAGGAAAGTTCTCCTAAAACCAGAGAAAGAAGCAAAATAGCTAGTTCAGAGAAACATTTTGTTCAGGATTTCTTGCAAGACCAAAGACATGGTATGCAAAGTAATCATAGACAGTGGGAGCAATGATAATTTGGTATCCACAAAAATGGTGGAAAATATGGATATGGAGACAACTTCACATCCGAGCCCATACAAGGTATCGTGGCTGCAAAAGGAACAACGAGTCACGGTAAGTCAACATTGCAATGTTGAATTCAAGATAGGAGGTTATAACAATGATATTCTATGTGATGTAATACCCATGGATGTTTTTCATGTTTTGTTGGGAAGACTGTGGCAATTTGACAAAAATGTCATACATGATAGGCGAAAAAATACTTACACCCTTGAGAATAATGGCCATACACATATGTTGTTGCCAATGCAGGATAAGAAAGTGGAGGAAGAAGATAGCCCAAACATACTTCTCATGAGTGGGAAGGAAATCTTGAATGAATTCAAGAAGGAACAAGAGATGCAATTTGTTGTGGTGAGAAATCCTAGAGTCATCCTTACAAGTACTTCTGTGTATGATCTTCCTGAAGAGATTCATGAATTGTTGGATAATTTTGCTGATTTTGCGGTGGATGAGTTACCTCATTCTTTACCACCCATTAGGAGTATTAGTCATCACTTTTACCTTATTCTAGGAGCAATTTTTCCAAATAAAGCAACATATAGGTTGACACCTCAAGAAAATGAAGAGGTCAAGAATCAAGTCTGAGAGATGTTGGATAAGGGTTTGGTAAGAGAAAGGTTTAGTCCATGCGCAGTACCAACTGTGTTGAGTCCAAAGAAGGATGCAGGCTGGAGAATTTCCACAGATTCTAGAGCCATCAATAAGATTACCATCAAGTATAGATTCCCTTTACCTAGAATGGATGATTTGATGGATTTCTTGAGTAGAGAAAATTATTTTTCCAAGATAGACTTGAAGAGTGGCTATCATCAAATAAGAATGAAAGAAGGAGATGAATGAAAGACACCATTCAAGACAAATGAAGGGTTGTATGAATGGATTTTCATGCCATTTGGATTGACAAATGCCCCAATCACATTCATGAGATTGATGAATGAAGTACTCAAAGACTTCATAGGTAAGTTTGTAATTAAGTATTTGAATTATATCCTAGTATTCAATAAAACTGAAGAAGAGCACTTAAGGCACTTGACATTAGTGATGAGGGGGTTGAAACAAGAGAAACTACTGATAAATCTGAAGACATGTTCTTTCATGAAGACATAACTCATATACTTGGGTTTTGTGATCTCTTCAAATGAATTGAAGATGGATCCAGAGAAGGTGAGGGTAATCAAGGAATGACCTTCTCCATGAAGCATATTTGAGGTGAGAAGCTTCCATGGATTAACAAGTTTTTATAGGAAATTCATCAGGAATTTTAGTCGCATTTGTGCACCCATAATGGAAACTATAAAGAAAAACATAAGCCTTTTAATTGGAGAGAGGAAGCTGAGAAAATATTCAGAGTGTTGAAGGAGAAGATAACATAACTACCGTTTCTGGTTCTGCCATATTTTAAGAAAATATTTCAAGTAAGATGTGATGCAAGTGGAATATTTATTGGTGCAATATTGAGCCAATACAATAATCCTATTGCTTATTTCAATGAGAAGCTAAATGACATTAAGATAAAATATTCCACATATGATAAGGAGTTTTATGTTGTAATACAAGCTCTGAAAAAGTGGAGGCACTATCTTATTCCAAAGGAGTTTGTCTTGCACAATGATAATCAGGCTTTACAATTCATAACCAGAAAAGAGAAATTGAACCAAAGACATGTTAAATTGGTAAAGTTCATGCATAATTTTAATTTTTTTATTAATCACATTAATGGTAGCGCTAACAAAGTTGTTGATGCTTTGAGAAGGAGATGTATGATCATGCAAGAATTTCAAGGGGAGACCTTAGGGTTTGAATACCTTAAGGAAATGTATCATGAAGATCCATACTTTAAAGAGGCTTATGAAGCATGTGAGAACCCTTTTTCGAGGGACATGATCCAATGGATAGAGTAGCTAATTCAAGATGGACTATTGTTCAAAGGAATCCAACTCTATATTCCAATATGATCAATGAGAGACAACCCGTTGAAATAAAAACACAGTGGAGGATTGGCTAGACATTTCGGCTATGATAAGACTTTTGCACAACTAAGTTCTTCATACCATTTTCCAGGTATGATATCCAATGTAAATAAATTTGTGGATAGAGGTAGAGTCCGCCAATATGAAAAAGGGAAGCAACAAAACTCTGGTCTGTATAAGCCATTGCCTATTCCAGATAGGTCATGGGATGAAATAAGCATGGATTTTGTGTTGGGATTTCCAAGAACCTAGAGGGGGAGTGATTATATATTTGTAGTAGTTGATAGATGTTCAAATATGGCACATTTCATACCATGCCAAAAAACCAATGATGCTACTCATATAAAATTTATTTTTCAAGGAGGTTGTGAGATTGCATGGCTTGTCCAGAAACATAGTCTCAGACAGAGATACAAAGTTCATGGGACACTTTTGGAGAACCCTATGGAAAATGTTGGGGACAATTTTGTCCTTCAGTTCAACATATCACCCTCAGACATATGGATAGAATAAGGTGGTAAATCAAAGTTTAGGGAATTTGCTAAGGAGTTTGGTCACTAAACATCATAACCATTGGGATCAGATTTTTCCCCAGGCAGAGTTTGCTTATAATGATTCTCCAAACATAAGAAATGGAAAAAATCCATTTCAAATAGTGTATGGAATGCATCCAAGAGGAATTTTAGGATTGAGGGATTTGAAACATAATGATTTCCAAAGTGCAGGAGAAAAATACTTTGCTGCAAAGATGCAGAAGCTTCATGATCAAATAAAGAGAGAGTTGCATGATAGCAGTAAGAAATATAAAATCCAAGTTGATCAGAAAAGGAGAGAGGTTCATTTTGAAGTTGGAGATCAAGTTTTATCACACCCGAGGAAGGACACGTTCCCAAGGGGAACATATACTAAATTCAAGATGAAGAAAATAGGACCATGTAAGATCCTCAGAAATTTTCATGCAAATGTTTATGAGATTGAGCTTCCATAGGATGTGGGAATATCACCCATATTCAATGTTGTAGACCTGTATCCTTACATGATGGATGATCCAAGAGGATCAAATGATCAAAAGGAGATTCAGTGGGAGAAGCAGATGCCCACAACAAAAAGTACATAGATGGAGAACATCATAGATCAGACGATTGGTAAGAAGACCAGGAGAAAGACTTATTTTGAGTACCTGGTGAAGTGGAAGGGTCACCCAACAGAGGATTTTAGTTGGGTGAATGAATCTGACATTCATAAGCATGGAAAAATAGTGCAGGATCTCATGGACAAGAGTCCATGAATTTTTGGCCAGAGGAGTATGATGAAGGAGCATCATCATCGACGGTTAAAGAGGCCAGGTGGAGGACAACTTAACACCAACATGCATATTTTAAACTATTTTTGAGTTCCAAGGAGGGCGCGCCATTTTGTATTGAAAGGATTGTAATTTAAATATGTTAAATATTTTGATGCAAGAGACATCATAGAAGGCCACCAAAGTTGTAATTGTTTTAATTATCAGATAAGGTTGTACATATACTATGTATAGACTCATATATGAATGAAATTTCCATTCAATGTAATAGTCCTTAGTATATGAATGTATTAACTATGATAGGATAGCTCTAAGGTATTCTGGAGGGAAGGCTCGAGAAGCCTCTCCATGTATAGATATGTGTATTGTATGCCAAAATGAGTCTGCTGAATGTTATTGTTATTTATTTAGATTATTATTTGAGAGAGATTTTGAAGCTTATGAAGAGTTGCAGAGAACTGTATGAGTCCATGAACATATTTTATTGAATGAATACAAGCATAGAGTTTTGACTCCAAATGTATGGTGTGTGTTCATCTGAATTATTTTGGTACATGTGATGTTTCTTTATTCTCTCCGTGTTTTATATTTTTATGTATCTTTTATGCATGGATATGATTTTCATGGTTACGTTTTGAAACCTTTGATGTTTCTGTAAATTTTATTTGTTTCTCTTCTGAGATTCCTGGTGCAAGGAGTGCATAGTGCCTGCAAGGAGTGCATAGGCCGAGTCAATATAGACTTAGAATCTCATAAGAGATAACATGGATTTGTATTTGAAGTGAAAGGAGTGCATAGTTTCTCAGTGGAGAGAAGAGTTCAGAGAAGGCCTATGCAAGGAGTGCGTCGAGAAAACACTTTATTTAAGTGTTGAAGAAGTATTAGAGGAGATGACTGCAAGGAGTGCGTAAGGATTTTTTTCAGAAAAATATCTAACTCCAAAAAATTCTTAGAAGATAAAAGGAAACAAGGAGTGCGCCAGAGGTCTAAAATACCTCAAGGAACAAAGCTCAAGAAGTATAATGATGATAATCCTTAAGGAGGAGAGGATTTGTTTGTTTCAAGATTCGAATGATTGAGATTTGTTTAGGAGAATCCATAAATTTTTTTCACCCTTAGATATGGGGAAGCAATGTGGGTTTTAACTTTATGAGTTGTTGAGACGTCGCGATTTCGACAGAAGTCATGCGTGAAGCCCAGAGGAGGCATTATCAAGGATTGAAAACCAATGGTCGATATCCATTAGTGATTCTATATAAGAGTGGACAACCGTTGGATCAAGAGTAGTTGCATGAGGGTTAATCAGAGAAGTCCTTCAGACTTCGTGCATTCGATAGTTTTGGATTGTGGATAATTCAGGACCTCTGAAGTCCCGAAGGCTGGAGTAATTCATGGCCATTTGATTCCTGAGAACACGTGTCAACATATCGTGTACTCCGGAGGAATGTAGGAGTGGTGACTCTATATTGGAGGTGCCCCAAAGTCCCAAAGCCTCGGAGTTCATCTGGGCCGTCCATTGGCAAGGAGTTTGCACGGACCCTGGGAGAGGGTGGGGTCTGCATCATTTTGTTCTTGGCATATAGAGCTACTTTACATTCTATATCTTCTATATTTTTTCCTTTCCATATTTTCTTATCTTGAGTAATAAAATAAAGTGTTTTGTGGTTAGCCTGCATTCATTGGTTTGATGACCATAATTGTTTCACTTCTTGCATTCAACATTGAACATTTGTAATGGAGAGAACAAATTGTAACTTTTATTCTTCAAATTGTTTTTGCTTCTTTTATATTTTTTATTATTTCTATGAATGTATGGTTTTCTATAAGCCTTTCAATGTGCTACTTTATGTCCAAAGTTATTGCAAGAGTAGCAATATCCAAGAAATATGTGTTGATATTTCTTAGGAGGAGTTCTTTTAAACATTATATTCCATTTGTTTTCTTTCTCTTTTGTGGGAGGTACAAAATTCAACTTATTAGGAACAATCATTAATGATGCCTTCTTCATCTTGTTATTTTTGAATTTTTAAGGTGCTCTTAAGAGCATCTGCATAACCGATTTTCCTTTTGTCTATCTTATGTGTTGAAGAGGTTGATTTTTTATCATACCCAAGTCCTGTCTTATCCTTTGGTGATATTTGAATATTTAGAATGTCATCCAATATTTTTGAACTGTTTTCAAATCTTGAGTGATTCTTTCCTTTCTCAAGTTCCTTTTTTCAGAAGGACAATTTCAGCTTCTCACTTCTCACAATATTGTTTTTTTCATTAAGTTGTTCAGTTAATATATCTTCTATTATTTTGGATTATTGGAGTTGAGTTGTCAAGTCAATAATGTTTTGCTCATTTTCCTTGACTATTTTTGAGATTTCTCTTTCTTTTTATTTCTATTCTTCCTCAAACTCTAGTAACTGTCCTTTTAGTGACTTAATCTTCTTTTTATATTGTTTGAGCTCTTCCAGAGCATTGAGCAATTCTGATTCAAGATCTACTTACCTCCTCTTCATATTCTTCATCCATACCAAAAGTATTTTTAATAGGATTATCGTGTTTCTCTATACCCATAAATATATGCTCTGATTCTTCTTCTTCTCCTTCACTTTCTTCAAATGAGCTATTTGTAGAAGGTATTTTTCTTTTTGTGGAATTTCTTCTTATTTCCAGTTTTTCTCTTCTTGTACTCTTTGTAAGTTTCTCAACAATCACTTTCTTCTTGTTTTGGATAGGGAAATTTGTTGGCAAAATGTCCAACTTTTCCTTAGTTAAACATTTAAGAGGTAGTTTTCCTTTGAATTTACTAGTTCCTTTCTTAAGTTTTTCATGAAGTTTTCTACTTCTTCATCAGATATCTCTGATTGATCTTCATTGGACACCTGCTCCTAATTCTTCTTATCTTTTCTTTCTTTGAAGGAATTTTCCCCTTTAGATGGCCTTTGTTTCCCTGTCCTCATCTCATAGGCTATGAGGATTCCATGGAGCTAATCCACATTGAGTTTGTCAAGGTTGTGTATATGCTCTAAGGTAGAGATCTTGGCATAATATCTCATAGGAAATGATCTCAACACTTTCTGAACAATATATTTATCTTCTATTGTTTCTCCCAATGCTCTGACTGAGTTGACTATCTCGTCTACTATTTGAAGATATTCTGCAATATTTT